>VSMD01076895.1:0-25828 GCA_008750895.1 Mirza zaza | reverse complement strand
TGTGCTGCTATAAACATTCGGGTGCAGATGTCTTTATAATAGAATGTCTTATGCTCTTTTGGGTAGATGCCCAACAATGCTATTGCAGGGTCAAATGGTATTTCTATTTTTAGCTGTTTGAGATATCTCCAAATTCTTTTCCACAAAGGTTGCACTAATTTGCAGTCCCACCAGCAGTGTAGGAGTGTTCCTGTCTCTCCACATCCTCGCCAGCATTTGTTGTTTTGGGATTTCTTGATATAGGCCATTCTTACTGGGGTTAGGTGGTATCTCATTGTGGTTTTGATTTGCATTTCTCTAATAATTAGAGAAGTTGAGCATTTCTTTATATGTTTGCATGCCATTATTCTGTCTTCTTTGGAGAAGTTTCTTTTCATTTCCGTCGCCCATTTCTTGATGGGATTGTTTGATTTTTTCTTGTTAATTTTTTTAAGTTCTAGATAGATTCTTGTTATTAGGCCTTTATCAGAGGTGTAGAGAGCAAATATTTTCTCCCACTCTGTGGTCAACTGTAAAACTTAATACTTAAGGAAATCGGACATTTCATATTTAATAACCTAGCCGACAGGCTGGGCACGGTGACTCATGCCTGTAATACTAGCACTCTGAGAGGCTGAGGTGGGGGGATCGCTCAAGGTCAGGGGTTCGAAACCAGCCTAAGGAAGAGCAAGACCCCATCTCTACTAAAAATAGAAAGAAATTAATTGGCCAATTAGTATATATATATAGAAAAAATTAGCCGGGCATGTTGGCGCATGCCTGTAGTCCCAGCTACTCGGGAGGCTGAGACAGAAGGATCGCTTGAGCCCAGGAGTTTGAGGTTGCTGTGAGCTAGGCTGACGCCATGCCACTCTAGCCTGGGCAACAGAGTGAGACTCCGTCTCAAAATAATAATAATAATAATAATAATCTAATGACAGATTTTAAGGATAGTATTAATAGATAAAGGAAATAAAGACATTGCCTAGTGCGCATTTTATACCAACATTGATGGATTGCTCCTTGTTGTCTTAGATTTAGCTAAGACACAAACCAATTTTATTGTAGCTCCTTAGCTTTGTAAGAAATTAAACAATATATGGGCATTCATGTCTGTTACCCATTTAATATAACAACAAAAATAAAAAAAAATCTAAAAGAGTGACCCGATATCCTAGTATTTAAATGTTAGTACTTAAACAATTTATCACGTTCTAATGAGTATGTAAAATAGAATTTTCAACTGGAGTCCTGTGGAGTTGTATGACTCCCAACAGCTTAGAAGGGGAAAGAAAAAAGTATAGGGTTATTAAGGTACACAGAATTTAAATGACGCTCTTCTAGATACTCAGCACCAGTTCACATCATAATGTCCAGAAGGCTCAGAGTTACATATAGAAAATATCAGAGGTCAGCTCTTGCAGAAAATACAGTTTTTGCAGGAAAACACATTCTCTGAAGGAAAAGAAAAAGCCACTATATTATTTATTAAGGGACACAAACAAAATCTGACATCCATCCCACCACTGTTTGAAAATCTTTCTTTGCCAGGTTCTTTTATATAAGATACAGTGTGGTGTAGTGGTTAACAGAATGGATTCTGGAACCTGATTGAGTTCAAATCCCACTTCTGCCATGTGGTAGCTGTTTGACATTGAACTCAGTTTTCTCATCTGTGTAAGGAGATAATATGAATATCAACATCTTACTGCTGTTGCAAGGATTAAATAAGTAAACATAAAGCCCTTGGAACAATGTCTGCCACATAGTAGTAGCTAGCACACATAGTACTTACTATATATAGAATTAACCTTGAGGCTTCTTAGCAATTATTGTCACCTTTAAGCTTATGTAACAATGATTTCATACCTGTACCCATTTCATTCACATGTTTTTTAAACTTCCATTAATACACCAGTGACATCTATAATGTAATATGAGATTTATCATGACTCAGAGATTTATCAAGTAATATGAGATTTATCATGACTTCAGCTACTAAGAAATCATTATAAGATTAACTCAATTATCCATAAAAAGTCAAAGACACCAAAGAATCATTAATAATGATTATGAAGAAAAGTCAGAAGAGAGGATGTCTCATGGTTAACACTTTGAAAAATACATCTAATTTCATGTTATTTTTAAATTATTTTATTTCAGTATTTTACGGGGTACAAATGTTTAGGTTACATATATTGCCTTTGCTCCAACTGAGTCAGAGCTTCAAGCATGTCCATCCCCCAAAGGGTGTGCACCACACCCATTAGGTGTGTATATACACATCTTATATACCCATCTTGTCCTCCCTTCCACCTGCCCAACACCCTATGAATGTTATTCCTATATGTGCACTTAAGTTTTGACCAGTTAATACCAATTTGATGGTGAGTACATGTGATGCTTGTTTTTCCATTCTTGGGATACTTAGTAGAATGGGTTCCAGCTCTATCCAGGATAATACAAGAGGTGCTAGATGACCATTGTTTTTTGTGGTCGAATTCCATGGTATACATAAACCATATTTTATTAACCCTCTTAGTGCGGCGAGCTGAAATATTGGCTTTTGCATCTAGGGCGAAAAGTGTGGCAGGACGATATATCTTAACTACATAGGAGCTGATATATATCTGCCTGACGCACTTTTTGCCCTAGACGCAAAAGTCGATTATTTCAGCCAGCCGCACTAAGAGGGTTAATCCACTCATGTATTGATGGGCACTTGGGTTGTATCCACATCTTTGCAATTGTGAATTGTGCTGCTATAAACATTCACGTGCAGATATCTTTTTTTATAGAATATCTTTTTTCCCCCTTTGGGTAGATGCCCAATAATGGGATTGCTGGATCAAATGGTAGGTAGTTCCACTTGTATCTCTTTGAGGTATCTCCATATTCCTTTCCATAAAGGTTGTACTCATTTGCAGTCCCACCAGTAGTGAATGAGTGTTCCTATCTCTCCCCATCCACGCTAACATTTATATTTGTTTGTTGATACACATTTTAATCCCAAGGAATTTCTTCCTTGGGAAGACAAATTTCTTTTTCTTAAAATATCTTTCTTAATATTTTAAGAAAAAGAATAAATTCATATGGTCATATGCCATGCCTTCAACAAATACCTACAATAGATTTTTTTTTTTTTATCATTTGGGGAAAATCCAAATCTAGAATGTTACATGTTATTTTTATATGACCGTAATACTATGAAATTATTATAAAATTGTGGGTGGCATTTCAGTTAAACCATTTAGAGATACCAATAAATTTCCTTAGTTATGTTTTGCTCTTAAAAAAGGATTATTTCCAATTCATCTACTGATCTAAAAACACTCATTTTTTCTCTCCTACAACCTGTGATGACAATCATTATTTTTTTTTAAAAAAATCAGCATATTATAGGGGTACACATGTTTAGGTTATGTATGTATGTTGCCCTTGCCCCCTCCACCCCCCTTGATAGTGTTCATCGCATTCATTATGTACATATATACCCATTGCCCTCCTCTCCCCTCCCATCTGCTCAAAGCCTGATAAATGTTATTCCTATATGTGCACTTAGGTGTCGATCAGTGAAACCAATTTGCTGGTGAGTACATGTGGTGCTTATTTTTCCATTCTTGGGATACTTCATTTTGCACAATGGGTTCCAGCTCTATCCAGGAAAACACAAGAGGTGCTATATCACCATTGTTTCTTATAGCCGAATAGTACTCCATGGTATCCATATACCACATTTTATTAATCCACTCATGTATTGATGGGCACTTGGGTTGTTTCCACATCTTTGCAATTGTGAATTGTGCTGCTATAAACATTTGAGTGCAGATGTCTTTTTTATAGAATGTCTTTTTTTCTTTTGCATAGATGCCCAATAATGGGTTTGTTGGATCAAATGGTAGATCTACTTGTATCTCCTTAAGGTATCTCCCTCCATATAGCTTTCCATAGAGGTTGCACTAGTTTGTAGTCCCACCAGCAGTGTAGGAGTGTTCCTATCTCTCTGTATCCATGCCAACATTTAGATAATCATTCTTAAGGTATCTTGGTGTGTCAGATGGGAGGAAATGGCACATTAGTAAATTTAAAGCTATAGGCTCTTTTCATATCTTACTGTTAGATTATCTAATTTATTCATTATTTGCTACAGTACTGTATTTCTCTCCACCTGATTTAGGGCATGCCTGTATGACAAAAGGATTTAGTATCATAGCAGAAGCATTTGTTGCATTATTCCTGACTTCCAAAATACCTAGGAAAGATGTAAATAAATGGTATATTACCAGAAATAACTCTTACTAAAAGCCTGGTATGTATAAATATGGAATCAATGATTGATACAACATATTTATTTTTCACCTGTCAGCCTATAAAGATTCTTCCTTGGACATCCTTCACCTTCCTAAGATCTCTCCACCAACCTTGCCTCTCTTGCTCTGCTCTTTGTCCTATAACTGTTATCTTCATTTCTTTACCATTGCTCCCCCAACTATTCTGTCTCTATCTTGGAGGGTTCTGCCAGATCCTTTTAATAGAGTTTCTTCCTGGATCATTTTGGAGGCATAGCATTAAACCCTTAAGATCTCAGGCATTCTGGAGGCTTTAGTGCCACATATTTATGCCAGACAAATCTTTTTTTTAAACAATTTTATCCAGATATTATAACATTGGGGTCAAGAACATGAGTAAGAAACTAGATTTTTGTGGTCCAAATATTGGCTCCCTTACTTTCTTACTCCCTTATTTCAACCTCTATATGCCTCCCATTTATCTCTTATAAAATAGGGATAATAATAGTACCTACCATCTCATAAGATTGATGTGAGGATTAAGTGAGTTAATACACATAAGAATTTTTGATTAGTGTCTCACACATAGTAAGCAACCACTAAATAAATATGAATTATTGTTACTACTTCTGGTTGAGGAGCCCAAGGCTCTCATGATGCCTGAAGGTGACCTTGATTCCCCCAAAGTAACATCTTACACAGCAGTCTCAAGCTCCTACCAAATAATTACCACTTGTTTAATGTCATAAGCACCATACTCACAGTCCTTTCCATTACCTGGTAAGAGCTAATGTATCTGATCAGCTAGTGGGTATTGTACCTGGAGACAATTGTTAATGATGAATTCATGTTATTTCCTATAGTTAATATTTGCTGTTAGAGTTGTCTTCTGAAGACAATGCCTTATGATAAATGAATAGCCAGCATAGGGTTCAGTATCCATCCCTATATGAGTAGGCAGGCGTCCTCAAACTATGGCCCATGGGCCACATGCCAGCTGCCTAGCACATTTATCTGGCCCTCCGGGTGTTTTTGCCACCGCTGCCTGTCCTGCTTAGTAGCCGACTTGTTCCAGGCCCACATTGTGCACTCTCCAACGGTCTGAGAGACAGTGAACTGGCCCCCTGTTTAAAAAGTTTGAGGATCCCTGTGAGTAGAGTCTTGTTTAGTTAGCCTGAGGCTTCACTATATTTACGCTATAGAATGTAGCACTGAAATTCTTTCATCTCAAAAAGAAATAAATAAACTTTTACCAGCTGTGATTAATGTCTCAGTCATAGGGTCTAGAAAAAAAGCCATGTTTTACTATGAGATAGATCATATTCTCTGTATTCCATGCCCCCGATATTAGTAAACCACTTGATTCTGTCTAATCTTTGTTTGCAATGTCTGTGACATTCTGTCCCTTTCCTTTCTATAATTAATGCAATGGCCTAATTAACCTTCTAGCTCCAGTTTGTCACTCATCAATCCACCCTGTCTGCTTCTTTCAGGTTAATCTTCCCCAAATCCATTTCCAGCAAGTTACACTCTAGCACAAAATTTCCACTACTAAAGAACATTATCCATGGCCTACCATTCAAAATCCTATACTCTTTACTACAGGAATAAGTGATCCAGGGAGGCTATGAAATCAGATTTCTTAGACATAGCTAAGAAGAGATTCATTTTTCAAAAAATACAGAAAGACAGAGGAGAGATGTCCCCCAAATCTCTCTAATGTTACCAACCTTGCTTGCTGGATGCAAAACACAAGGATAAGGTGCTTTCCAAGGCCAAACACAGCAACTGGATGGGAAACAAAAGGATACTTCCAACTCTACCCATGAGGGGGCAGAAAAAACCGATGGCAGTGTCCTGTAGAAGCTAGCAAGTCTGTGGGAGAAAAGGGAGTGCAAGGTAAGGTGAACTCCAGTCATCTTTTCCCATTGTAATGATATCCACCTGTTCCTTAGATAAAGGTCAAACTCCAGAATTATCCTGGGAACTTGGTAGACATGCAGATGTCTGGTCCTCACCTCCAGAAGATTTTGATGCAGTAGTTCTTCAGATTCACTTTGAGAAGCACTGATAAAATATAAAAACATCTAGCTCTGTGCTCTTCAGCATTCATACCTTTTAATTAAATTGTTGTCACTTGCTTAAATGTACATTTTCTCTATCTCTGCACCTGTGAAAGTCCTTTCCATCCTTCTAGGCTAGTGCAAATGTAACTTTCTCTTTGAAGTCTTTCCGGAGCCACTTCCCCCACAAACAAATTATTGCTCCTGATGTAATAGATGGGATATGGGAGAGTCCTCCATACTAAGGCAGGGACACGTTAAGATCTCTGTGATGGGACTGCTGGGATTCTGCTCGAAGGTGAGCTCTAATTTTTTTTTCATTGAAATTTTGCAGCTGTTTGTTAACTTGAGTTAAAATTAACTCAAGCACTAGCAGCTGACCAAAACATTTGGTAAGTAACTCACATCAGACTACCAAACAGAGCAGTTCTGTCCAATTATTGTGCAAACTGGAGTCATTGGGAGTATTTAAAATACCTGGACTTCACCCCCAACACTCTGATTTAATTGGTATGGACTATGACCTGGGAGTCGATATTTTTAAAACCTCTCCAGGAAATTATAATGTGTATCAAAGATATTCTAATGTGTACCAAAGTTTGTGAGCTACTGGATTAGTTCAACATCAACATGTCTAACACAATTTGGCAGAAGGACTGTCAGCCATGTGGGAGCAGCAGACTTAGCATGGGGAGAAGGGGAGATGAACTGGTTCTCAATAGTCACTTCCACAAAGACAGTTATAGAGAAGTGGGATTGGTAACACTGAGGAAGGGTGGATATCTGATTAAGCATAGTGTATGTAGTTGAAGGTAAATTATATAAAACCAGATCATTAGCAATGATACGCATGATGGACCGGGAGGGATTATTACAGCTTATAAGTGGGTATATTTGAACCTAGGATTTAGGCTTTGGAATCCCAGGTGCATCTGATTCTAAGCCCATGTTCTTAAGTTTCCTACTAGTTATCAAATTTAATATTTATCAGAATTCCTGAAAAGATTATTAAAAACACAATTCCTTGGATCCTATTCCCTGACAAATGTTTGAGCAGTTTGTTGTTGTTTTCAGCAACAGAAACTCTTAGTATTTTGTTTTCCAGAAAATTGTACTTTAAACTCCAATATGTAAAACAAACAAGAGTAGAGCCGACTTTTCCCAAGCAGAAGTTTGGGAATTCAGTTTAAACCACTTCATTACTTATTCTCCTTCACTAAACCAACTTTCTAAGCCTTGAGGCTTCTCCTCAAAGAAGATAACTTCTTCATGAGGTTTGAAATCCACTACTGAATTTCTACTAAATTGTAAAATCAAATATAGTGTAATTCTAGAAAAAATAACCTACAGAAATACTTGCACAATTATGAAAAAGTAAATATACTGACACGTTAATTCAGTACTGTAAAGTGAAAATATTTTTAGAAATAATAAAAACTATTTCTCAATATGGGAATGGTTAAATCAGTTATCATAGTTAAAATAATTGATAGTTACTGAGCACATAATATTGACCAAGCACTGAAATGAGTGCTTTAGATATATTATCTCATTTATTCTTCTCAACAGCTTCATCAAGTAATGTCAAAACAGAAATTGTACCAAACAAAATTACACAGGTAAGGAACACTTTATTCAAGACTATTGCAATGAGAAAAAGAGATCAGAACTAATTCCGAACTCAACTGTGCTGAAAAAATAGAATTTGTAAGCACTGGGATGAACTAGAGAAAAAGTAGTGGAGGACGTTAGAAGGGGAGTCATAGGTCATCTGTGTTTGTCAATTGGCTTTAACCAAAGGAAAACTAAGCTTCTCATATTTTTATAAAAGGAGGTAGTTTTGCAACTTGGAACAAGGCACCCACCAAAATTAGGCTCCCAATCTCCCACAGACATTGAGAGAAAGGGGTACTATATTTCTTAATGATTACATTTCAAATGGATGACTCCTGGGTCCTTGCAAAAGACATCCCTGGGTTGTAAAACTGTCAAGAGGCTTTTAAGAAGATTTATATCACAAAAAGGTAGAGGAAGAATTTTACAATTACAACTTTTTTAAGTAAATTATCTTAAGAAAAGGGAGATCAAGAGCCTAAAGTCAGGAAGAAACCTGTCTGAAGTTTAATCAACCTGAAGGGAACATTAAGGTCATCTTGGTCAGTAGATACTATTATATTCTCCACTTTACAGATGAATAAATTGAGGCTTAAAGAATGCAAAGATAGTGTTTAAGATGGCATTGCTAGTAAGTGTAAGAGTCAGATCAAACCCCATCTCCGATTTCTGTAATGGAAAGTATAACTATTTTGTGATGATGTCTCTCCATCCAGATAATTATATGCTATGGAACTTTTAAAAGATATGAAGTAGAACTGTATATAGTGACATACGAATATGTCTTCAAAAGTACTAAACTTTTAAAAATGCAGAAAAATTAGTTAGTATTTTGGTCAATACACACAACAACGATCAAAGAAATCATGTCAATCTGTCATCTCTCTCTCTCTCTCTCTCTCTCTCTCTCTCTCTGTGTCTAAGTCCACAGAAATAGGTATGAAAGAGGGAAAAGCAAATTATGGTTACCTTGAGGGAGTTAGAAGTGAGTGGGAAGAGTTTCACTTTTACACAATCCCAATTGTTTACTTTTCTTTTTCTGTTTTGAATATGAATGTTATAGGTTACATTTAAGGCAGAGAAAAAATAGAAAAGGAAAGAGTAAGAAAAGAGAAAAAATGTGAAAGAAAGAGAAAAAAACAGGAGACAGAATAAAGGCAAAAAGGGAAAAAGAAAGGTAAAAAGGAAAAGAGAAAAAGCAAAGGGAGCAGAGAGAATAAAATAAGAAAATATTAAAAAGGGTTGAATAAAAGAGAGAGAATGAGAGGCAAGAAGAAAGAAAAGATTATAGAAGGGGAGAAAAAGGAGGGAGAGAGAGAAGTACCTGAAAGAGAAAGAAGTACCTGAAAGAGAAAGAAACAGAGAAATAAGAGAAATTGAAAAATGAAGAGACAAAAATAAAGATAAGAAAGCATATCAGAGGAATAAAAGAATAAAATAAAGAGAAATAAAAATAAAAGGAAACAAGACAAGAAACGTGTAAGGCATAGGAAAGATAGCAAGAAGGCAAGCAAGCAAGAAAGACAGAGAAAAAAAGAAAGGAAAGAAATAGCCAAATTAGAATGCTTCTTTAAATATGTTATCATAGGGTTAAGGATTTGACTTTAGGAATTAGGATAGGCTCCTTCAAATACTGATAAGTCTGTTGACAGAGCAGAAGTAGGAAACTTGGCAGGGAGGCCTTATTCTGCCCTTCAAGCACCCCTGGTTACCTCTTCTTGCTTCCATAGATCTACTAGAATAGGTGCCAGAAGAGAGTAGAGCTCTGTACTGACTTTATGTATCTCAGTTATTTTCCCTCTAATCATAAGGAAAGAATTGTCTGATCTACCCAGAAAAATATTCTTTCTTCTATGAAGAATTTATATACCCTAGCTCTTCTTTTCCATATCAATTTATGTAAATACTACTATCTTCTCTAGCCTAAGATGACCTCAGCAGTAGCTTTGGTTCATCTGCTTTTAATATTTTCTTCTAAAGGAGAAATGTTTACAATTTTTACAGCTTTATTGAGGTATGATTGACAAATAAAAACTGTGTTTAAGTTGTACAATGAAACATTTTAATATACATATATTGCAAAATGATTACCAAAATAAAGCTAATTATTAATAGTATATCACCTCACATAGTTACCATTGTTTTTTTTGTGTTAAGAACATTTAAGATACACTCTGTTAGCAAATTTCAAGTATGCAATACAGTATTGATAACTATAGTCACCATGCAGTACATCAGGTCTCTAGAAATAGTTCACCTTATAACTGAAAGTCAGTGTACTTTGACCAACATCTCCTCATTTCCCCCACCCTCTACCCTGGTAATGATTATTCTAATCTCTTTCTCTATGAGGTTGAATATTTTAGATATCTCATGCAAGTGGGATAATGTATTATGTGTTTTTCTGTGTTTGGCTTATTTCACTTAGCCTAATATCCTCCAAGTACATCCATGTAGTCACAAATGGAATGATTTGCTTCTTTATTAAAGCTGAATAATATACCATTATACATACACACACACATCTACACCACATTCTCTCTATCCATTCACCCATCAATGGACATGTGGCTTCTTCTACATATCTTGACTACTTTGAATAATGCTTCAATGAACATGAGAGTACAGATATGTCTTCAATATACTGATTTCATATCCTTCATATATATACCCGGAAATGGGATTACTGGTTCATTTAGGAGGGCTACTTTTAATTTTTTGAAGAGCCTCACTACTATTTTCCATATGGATATACCAATTTACACTCCTACCAACAGTATATGAGGGATCCCTTTTCTCCATATTCTCACCAACACTTCTTATCTTTTGTGTTTTTCATACTAGCTGTCCTAACAAAATCAAACCCACAGTGAGGTGATATCTCATTGTGGTGCTGGTTTTCATTTCTCTGATGATGAGTGATGTTGAGTACTTTTTCGTATACTTATTGGCCATCTGTATGTTTTTATTTAGAAGATATCTATTTAAATTATTTTTTTCTATTTCAGCATATTATGGGGGTACACATGTTTTGGTTATGTATATTGCCCTTGCCCCCCACCCTGACTCAGAGCTTCAAGTATGTCCATCTCCCAGACAGTGTGCACCGCACCCATTATGTATGTATATACCCATCCCCTCCTCCCCGCTCCCATCTGCCCACCGCCTGATGAATGTTATTCCTTTGCCTGTTTTTTATTGTTACTTTTTTTTTTTGCTATTGAGTTGTATGACTTCCTTATATAGTTTGAATATTAACTCATTATTGGATATATGGTTTGCAAATATTTCTCATATTCCGTAGGTTGCTTTTTCATTTTGTTGATTGTTATCTTTGCTGTGCAAACATTTTTAGTTTAATGTAGTCCCAGTTGTTTATTTTTGTTTTTGTTGCCTATGTTTTGGGTATCATATCTAAAAATTTGTTGCCAAAACCAAGGTCATAGTGATTTACCCTATATTTTCTCCTAGGAGTTTTATAATTTCATGTTTTACAATTAATTTCTTAATCCCTTTTAGTGGTTTTTTTGTGTATGGTGTAAGTTAGACATCTAATGTCATTATTTTGCATGTAGATGTGCATTTTTCCCAACATCATTTATTGAGGAGACTGGCCTTTCCCCATTGTGTATTGAGTTTATGAGTCTGGTGAAGATTGACCATATATGAGTGGCCTTATTTCTTGACTTTCTATTCTGTTCCATTGATCTCTGTGTTTCTTTTTATACCAGTATGATACCGTTTGATTACTATAGCTTTGCAATATAATTTGAAATCAGGAAGTGTGATGCCTATAGCTTGGTTCTTCCTGACCAAGACTACAAAACTATTTTGGAACTTTTATGGTTCTATATGAATTTTAGGGTTGATTTTTCTATTTCTGTGAAAAATACCATTGGAATTTTGATAGGGATTACACTGAATCTCTAGATTGCTTTGGGTATTATGAATATTTTAACAATATTAATAATTCCAATCCATGGATGGGATAACTTTCCATTTGTCTTCTTTAATTTCTTTCATCAAGGTTTTATAATTTTCAGTGTAGAGATTTTTCACCTTCTTCCTTAAAATTATTCCTAAATATTTTACTTTTTATGGTTATTATAAGTGAGATAGTTTTCTTAATTTATTTTATGATACTTTGCTAGTATATAGAAATGCAACTGAATTTGCACGTTAACTTTGTATCCTGCAACTTTACTAAATTTGTTTATTAGTCTAACAGGTTTCTTTGGTGTGCGGAGTCCTGAGGGTTTTCTCTATATAAGATGATATAAATAAACAGTGACATTATTGCTTCTTCTTTTTTCCGATTTGCATGCCTTTAATTTCTTTTTTGCCTAATTACTCTAATTAGGACTTTCAGTATTATGTTGAATAGAAGTGGTGAAAATGGGCATCTTTGTTTTTGATCTTAGAGAAAAAACTTTCTGCTTTTCACCATTGAATATAATATTAGCTGTTGGCTTGTCAAACAGGGTGTTTATCGTGTAGGGGTATGGTTCTTCTGTATTAAATTTGTCCAAAAATGTTATCATGAAAAAATTTATACTTTTTTTCAAATATTTCTCCTGTATCTTTTGAAAAGATCACATGGTTTTTGTCTTTCATTCACATTTATTGTTTTGCTTATGTTGAACTATCCTTACATCCCAGGATTAAATGCCACTTGGTCATGTGTATGATCCTTTAATAGGCTTTTGTATTCAGTTTGCTAGTATTTTTGAGAATTTTGAATCTATATTCATCAGGGATGTTAGCTTATAATTTGCATTTCTTTTTTGTATCTACCAGAGGTTTTTGTTTAAGGTTATCATGGGGCTTACAATGAACATCTTCAAGTTATAACTCTCTACTTTTAGCTGCTAACAACTTCAATTGCATGCAACAAAAACGGTATACTTTTATTCTCCTCAACATTTTATATTTTTTGTTTTATTTTTTAATACTTTACATCCATTAACAAGTTATTGGAGCTATAGTTATCTTTAATACTTTTCTCTTTTAACCTCCAGAGTGGAGTTGAAAGTGATTTAAAGAACTCTTTAGCATTTCTGGTAAGGTAAGTCTAGGAGTGATAACCTCTCTTAGCTTTTGTTTGTCTGGCAAAGTGTTTATCTCGCTTTCATTTCTAAATGTAGTTTTGCCAGGAATAATATTCTTGGTTGGCAGGGTCTTTTCCCCCAGCCCTTTGAATATATTATCCTGAACTCTCCTGGCTTCCAAAGTTTCTGCTGAGAAATTCACTGATAGACTTATAATGGTTCCCTTGTACATTATGAGTCTCCTTTCTCTTGCTGCTTTTATGATCCTTTATTTGTCTTTGATTTTTGACAGTGTTTATAATGTGTTTCTATAAAGTGTTCTTTGGGTTGAACCTATTTGAGGAATATTGAGCTTCATTTATCTAGATGTCCATATCTCTCCATTTTTGGGAACTTTTAAGACAGCAACTTTTAAATAAGCTTTCTATTCCCTTTTCTATCTCTTCAACTTATGAAACTCCTGTAATCCATTAATTAGTTCTTTTGGTGATGTCCAAAGTTCCACATGCTTTCTTCAGTCATGTTCACTATTCTTTTCTTTTTCTCCTATGACTGGATAATTCCAGTGACCAATCTTTCAGTTGACATATTCCTTCTTCTGCTTGATCAAGTCTACTTTTGGCACTCGGTATTATCCTTATAAAAACTAGTAAAAACTGTAGGAGATGACTGCTTCCTCAAATGTGAAAACAGCCATTTAAGACTCCAAGGAAACAGGTCATATCCCACTGCACTTGCTGGGGGAGGCAGTGAAGTGGGATATGACCCACAAGAGAATGTCCTGTTTCCTTGGAGTCTTAAATGGTTGTTTTCACATTTGAGGAAGCAGTCATCTCCTACAGGTTTTACTGACTTTCATCAAAATTCCACAATCATTCTTTACATGTTTAGAAAAATAATTCTATGCCTTGTCTGGAACCAGAGAAGAGCTTGTATAGCCAAAGCAAAAAAAAAAAAAAAAAAAGAAAGAAAGAAATTGGGAGGCGTGAGTCTGCCAGACTTTAGTATAAGGCTATAGTAACCAAAACAGCATGATACTGTCACAGAAACAGAGATATAGACCTTTGGAATAGGATAGAGATCCCATATATAAAACCATCCTCATATTTTCATCTAATGTTCAACAAAGCAGACAAAAGTATACATTGGGGAAAAGAATCTCTATTCAATAAGTGGTGTTGGGAAAACTGGATATCCACATGCAGAAGATTGAAAGTGGATCTCCACCTCTCACCCCTCACAAAAATCAACTCACATTGGATAATCGACTTAAACCTAAGGTGTGAAACCTTAAGAATTCTGGAAGAAAAAGTGGGGAAGACTCTTTTAGACCTTGACCTAGGTAGAGAATTTATAAAGAAGACCCACAAAGCAATCACAGTAGCAACAAAAATAAGCAAAAGGGACCTGATCAAATTAAAAAAAAACTTCTCCACAGACAAGGAATCCATCATTAGAGTTGAGTAGACAGCCTACATAATGGAAGAAAATATTTGCTTTCTACACATCCGATAAAGGGCTGATAACAAGAATCTACATAGAACTTCAGAAAATCAACAGGAAAAAAATCAAACAACCCCATCAATAAATGGGCAAAGAAATTAATAGAAACTTTTCAAAAGAAGACAGACTACTGGCCAGCAAACATATAAAAAATTGCTCAACTTTTCTAATCATTAGGGAAATGCAAATCAAAACTACAATGAGATGTCACCTAACTCCAGAGAGAATGGCCTCTATCAAAAAGTCCCCAAATAACTAATGCTGGCATGGATGTGGAGAGATTGGAACACTCTTACACTTCTGGTGATACTGTAAATTAGTACAATCCCTGTAGAAAGTAATTTGGAGTTGCTTCAAAAAGCTAAAAATAGAAATACCATTTGATCCAGCAATCCCACTACTAGGCATCTATCCAAAGGAAAAAAAGGCATTATATAATAAAGACATCTGCACTCAAATGTTTATAGCAGCACAGTTTACAATTGCAAAGATGTGGAAACAGCCCAAGTGCCCATCAATGCATGAGTGGATTAATAAAATATGGTATATGTATACCATGGAATACTACTCAGCCACAAAAAACACTGGTGATCTAGCACCTCTTATGTTATCCTAGATAATGACTGAGCCCATCCTTCAAAATGAGGTGTCACAAGGATGGAAAAACATGCGCCACATGCACTTGTCATCTAACTGGTACTAATTTATCAACACTAAGGTGATTACATGGTAGTAATATTCACTGGTGTTGGGGTGGGAGGATGTGGGGTAGAGGGGGTGGGGTGGGTAAACCCACAGCTAATGGAGACAGGGCACACTGTATGGGGGAAGGACATGCTTGTGGCTGTGGTTTGAGTGAGGCAAATGCATTTCATGTAACCAAATATTTGTACCCCCATAATATCCTGAATTAAAAAATAAATAATAATAATAAAAGACTCTGAGGAACACAAACAATCAAAGAAATATGACACTACTAAAAGAACACACAAATGTTCTAGTAGATGAGCTAAAAGAAGCAAAGATCTATGCCTGACAAATAACTTCAAACAAATATTTTAAGAAAGTTCAGACAGCTACAAGAGAAAACATAAGTAACTCAATGTATTCAGAAAGACAATACATAAACAAAATAAGAAGTTCAAGAAAGAGATAGAAATCATGTAATAGTACCAGAATATGGAAGGAAAGTAACATCAGTGAGATTGATGAGAAAGTTGAAAACCAACAAAAATAAATTTTTAAAAATTGACATGAATGAAAAAATTCACTAAAATGATTAACAAGATAAAATAACAGAACTTTTGGAAATTAAAGAGTCACTTAGAGAATTTAGAAATATAGTGGAAGATAACAGAAGAAACAATTTCAGAGTTTGAAGACAAGGCTTTCAAGTTACCCCAGTCAATAAAATATGGGAAAAAAGAATCAAGAAGAATGAACAATCTCTCTGAGAAATATGGGACTATTTAAAGTGAACAAATATAAGAATTATAGGTATCTCCAAGGGAGAATATGAAAAAGCAAAAAGAATAGAAAAACTATTTGAGGGAATAAACAAGGAAAACATCCCCACTATTGTCAGAAATTTAGACACCTAAGTAAAAGAATGTCAGTGAACACCTGGAAGATTCATGGAGAACACCTGGAAGATTCACGGCAAAGAGAACATCACCAAGGCACATACTCATAAGTCTGGACAAAGACAAAGTGGAGAAAATGCGAGAAGAAATGAGATAAAAGCATCAAATAACATACAAGCGAAAACCTGTCAGACTAATGGCAGACTTCTCAGTAGAAACTATATAAGCCAGATGAGCTTGGGATCTATTTTTATTCTTCTTATAGAGAATAACTTCCATCCAGAATTTTGTACCCACTAAAACTAAATTTAATAAATGAAAGAGAAACAAAGTCTTCTGCAGGCAAGCAAACACTAAGGGAATTTGCCACTACTAGACCTTCCCCAAAAGAAATGCTTAAAGTGCTCTGTACATGGAGCAGAACAATTGACACCTGCCAGTGTAAAATCAACTAAAAGTTAAAACTGACATGTACTATAAAACAATAGCACAAGGGAGAAAACAAAACAACTAGGTAATGATCAATATGATGTGCAGGAGAGTATTACTCATATCAATAATAACACTGAATGTAAAAATTTTTGATGCTCCACTTAAAGGATTGGCTGAACCATTAAACAAAACACAACCCAATTATATGCTGTCTTCAAGAAATCAATTCAACAAACACAATTCTGATGGACTCAAGGTGAAGGGGCAGAAAAAAATAATTCACACAAATGGAAACCAAAAGCAAGGAGGTGTATCTATTTTCATGTCAAAGTAGATGTTAAATTGGCAATGGTTAAAAAAGGACAAAAATGGTCATTAAAAAATGATAAAGAAATAAATTCAGTAAGAAGATATAATCATGCTCAATACATATGTACCTAACACAGGAGTTTTCCAGATTCACAAATCATACTAGATCTATGGAAATAAATAGATAGCAACATCATAATGACCACAGACTTCAGCACTCCACTGACAGAATTGGAGAGATAATTCATGCAGAATAATCAACAAACCTGGACTTAAATGGGACTCCAGGACAAATGGACCTAACATACATTTATGTAACATTCTACCCCAAATTTGTAGAATATACATTCTTCTCATCAGCACATAGAACATTTTCCAAGATTTTCCAAGATATGTTATGCCACAAAATAAATCACAGCAAATATAGAAAAACTGATGATCATATCATGTATCCTCTGAGACGACTATGAATTTCAACTAGAAACCAATTCCAAGACAAACTCTCAAAACTACATAAGTACATAAAAATTAAACAACTTGATGCTGAGAAACCCTTGGGTCAATGATGAAATTAAGAAAAAAATTAAAAAATGGAACAACAGAGATGACAGAAACTTAAAAAATTTGGAGGATACAACCAAAGAAGCGCCAAGAGAGTAGTTAATAGCCTTAAATGCCTATATCAAAAAGATAGAAAAATCACAAATTAACAACCTATTGTCACACATCAAGGAACTAGAAAAAGAATAATAAACCAAACCAAAATCTAGCAGAAAGAAAGGAACTAACAAAGCTCAGATCATAACTAAACAAAACAGAAAACAAAAACAGTACAAAATATTAATGAAACAAAAGTTGGTTCTTTTTAAACAAAACCAATATGTCACTAGCTAGACTAACAAGAACTAGAAGAGAAAGGATTGAAATAAGCTCTATCAGAAATGAAAAAAGGAGGCATTGTAACTGATCCCAGAGAAAGACAATGTATCATTCATGACTACTATGAAAACCTCAATGCAATCAAACTAGGAAATCTACAGGACATGAATAATTTTTTGTAAACACAACCTCCTAACCATGAATCAGGAAGAAATAGAAATACTAAACAAACCAATAATGAGTAATGACTGTGAAACAGTAATAAAAATATCTCACAACAACACCACCAACAAAAATCCCAGGACCAGATTGATTCATAGCCAAATTCCACCACACCTAAAAAGGAAGAATTGGTACCTATCCCACAGAAAATGTTCCATAACATCAACAGAGAATCCATTCAAACTAATTCTACAAAGCCAATATCACCCAGGTAACAAAGCCAAGAAAGGAGAAAAAAACAAACAAACAATACAGACCAATATCCCTCATGAAACTAGATGCAAAAATCCTCAAAAAATACTAGTAAGTAGAATTCAACCACGTATCAGAAGGATAATTCACCACAATTAAGTGGGTTTCATCCCAGGGATGCAAAGATAGTTCAACATATGCAAATGAAGAAATGTGATATATCAAATAAACAGAATTTAATATAAAAACCTTAAGATCATCTCAATAGATGCAGAAAAAGTTTTTTATAGAATCTAGCACCACTTCATGATTAAAAACCCTCAACAAACTAGGCATAGAATGAACATACCTGAGAATAATAAAAGCCATATATGAAAAGCTCACAACCATCAAAACAATGATCAGGTTACAATATTCGTCCTGATTCATATTTGGGAGGTTGTGTGTTTCCAAAAATTTATTCATGTCCTAGAGATTTTCTAGTTTTTTGGCATTGAGATTTTGGCATTGAGATGATACATTGTCTTTCGGGATCAATTGTAATGTCTCCTTTTTCATTTCTGATTGAGCTTATTTCAATCCTTGCTCTTCTCTTTCTGGTGAATTTAGCTAGTGACATATTGGTTTAGCTTATCTTCTCAAATAATAAACTTTTGTTTAATTCATGAGGAAAAGTTGAAAGCATGCCTCCTAAAAACTGGAAAAACATAAGGATGTCTACTCTCACTAGTTCTATTAAACATAGTACTGGAACTCCTAGCCAAAGCAATCAAGCAAGAGAAAGAAATAAAAGGCATCCATATCAGGAAAGAGGAGGTCAAACTATCCCTGTTTGCCAATGATATGATCTTATATCTAAAAAATCTTAAAGACTGCTCCAAAAGGCTTCTAAAATTGATAAAAGAATTCAGTAAAGTCTCATTTAAAAATATTATTGTTTACAAATCAACAGCATTTCTATGCACTAGTAACAGCCAAGCTGAGAATCAAATCAAGAACTCAACACCATTTACGGTATCTGCAAAGAAAATAAAACATCTAGCAATATATGTAATCAAGGAGGTAAAGGATCTACACAAGGAAAACTATAAAACTCTCATGAAGGAAATTAGAGATGACACAAACAAATGCAAAAATATGTAATGCTCATGGATTGCAAGAATCAACACCATTAAAATGTCCATACTACTCAAAGTGATTTACATATTCAATACAATTGCCATCAAAGTACTAATGTAAGTTTTCACAGATATAGAAAAAACAATCTTAAACTTCATATGGAATCAGAAAATGATCCAAATAGCCAAAGCACTCCTAAGCAAAAAGAATAAATTTGGAGGAACCATATTATCTGTCTTCAAATTATACTACAAGGCTATAGTAACCAAAACAGCATGGTATAGTGTAAATGTAATGGAATAGTATAGAGCAGGAGTTCCTAACATATGGTGAGTTGTATAATTACTTTGTTATATTTTACAATGTAATAATAATAGAAATAAAGTGCACAATAAATGTAATGCACTGAAATCATCCAGAAACCACTCTGTCATCCCCTGGTCCCAGTCCATGGAAAAACTGCCTTTCATGAAATTGGTCCCTGGTGCCAAAAAGGTTGGGGAATGCTGGTATAAAGAACCCATAAAAAGAGCCATATGGATTCAACAAACTGATTTTTGACAAAACAAAAACATCACTGGGGAAGGAATGCCCCATTTAATTAATGATGCTGGGAAAATTTGATAGCCACATGCTGAAAAATGCAACTGGATCCCTATCTCTCACAATATACTCTAAAATAAACTCAAGATGGATAAAACACTTAAATGTAAGACTTGAAAACTTAAAAATTCTAAAAGAAAACATAGGAAAAACTCTTCTAGATGTTGACCTAGGCAAAAAAATTTATGACTAAGATCTCAAAAACAATTATAGCTACAACAGAAATAAATAGGACTTAATTAAATTAAAATGTTTCTGCAAGAATAGAAAATAATTGAAAGAGTTAATAACCTGTAGAATGGGAGAAAATATTCACAAACTATATATCTGAAAAAAGGACTACTATACTATCAAGAATATATAAAGCTCAATCAAATCAGCAATAACAAAAGCAAATAACCTCATCGAAAGATGGGCAAAAAGCATGAACAGATATCTTTCAAAAGAAGATAGACAAATGGCCCAAAACCATGAAAATATTCTCTACATCACTGGTCATCAGGTAAATACAAATTAAAACCACATTGATAGATACATATATAATGAGTGAGAAGTGCACCGTCTGGGGGATGGTTATGCTGGAGACTCAGACTTGTGGGGGGAGGGGGGGAAAGGGCAGTTATTGAAACCTTAAAATCTGTATCCCCATCATATGCCGAAATAAAAAAAAAATAATTAAAAAAAAATAAATAAAACCACATTGAGATACCACCTTACCCTTATCAGAATGGCTGTTATTAAAAAGTCATCAAACAATAGATTTTGGTGTGGATGTGCTGAAAAGGGAGCACTTATACACTGTTGGTGGAAATGCAAATCAATACAACATCCATGGAAAATAGTATCGAGATTCCTCAATGAACTAAAAGTAGATATACCATTTGATCCAGCAATTCCACTACTGTGTATCTATTCAAAGGTAAACAAGTCATTTTATAAAAAAGAGACTTGTTCCCAGATGCTTATCACAGCACAATTCAAAATTGCAAATACATGGAACCCTCCTAAATGTCTATCAACTGACGAGTAGAAAAAGAAAATTTGGTGTACATAGATTCTATGGGGTACTTAATCAGCCATACAAAAGAATGAAATACTGTCTTTTGCAGCAACCTGGATAGAATCAGAGACCATTATTCTAAGTCAAGTATCGCAGAAATGGAAAAACAAATACCACATGTTCTCATTTATAACTGGGAACTAAATGAAGTGTATATATGATCATAAAGTGGTGTAATAGACATTGGCAGCTATCAAAGGGGTCAGTGGGAGGGGGATGAGATATAAATATCTACCTATTGGGTACACTTGACACTATTCCGGTGATGGGGATGCTAAAGCCCTGGCTTTAACATTATACAATTCATCTCAGTAACAAAAAACATTTGTAACCGCTAAAATATTAAAAACAATAACAACAACAACAAAAAATAAAACAAAACAAAAAACACCATCAGTCACCCTGGCTAGTGATGCTAAGATTCCATCAAATCTTTTCTTTGAATGTACTTGCTCCATACTTCTTCTTTTTTGGTGGAGAATTTTTAAGACTGTAAGCTTTCTCTCAATCTCTCAAAATTAGACTGGGTGTTGAGTGCTTTCTGTTTGTTTTTCCTAGGCTTCTGTCCTGAAATAGGTAAAGATTGTGCATCTTATTCCAGTTATGCAAAGTCAGGCCCACAGTCTGTGCTTGCTCACAAGCTATACGCAGAAGCTTGCACTGACCATCAGCAAGGGCACACAATGGGCAGCCAGCCACAGGTAAAGCAGAGAGTGAAACATGGGAAGCATTGGTCATGTCTGTGGCCAGTTGGGGCAGAGGCATCCCAAGAAGTTCGTGAGTGGACTTCCTGATGGTGTCTGAGAAGAGGCTAGCAGGATCTTTGGCTTATTTCTTGAGTTCCAAGCCCTGGTTCTTATGAGTCTCAACTTATCTTCCCTACTTCTAGCCTCTCCCAACCATTCAGCCATACCAATCACCTCAGTATTTTAGGTTGACTGAGAAAGAAGTGGGACTCATGGTCAGTGTCCTGCATGGCTGCAGAAGCCAGCTACTCATTTACTACACTCTTAATTTTCTCCATGGGAGAAACTGCAGGCAGAAGGGTGTCTCTGTTTGTACTGAGTTGTGTTAGTTTGGTGAAGGGGTGATACAAGTAAAGTGACATTGTTCTTCTTATCCTCTTCAATGCATCTACTCTCTACTACTTTGTTTCAAGGACCTGCTGGAACTTCTTTGCTGGACTCCTACAAAGGTGTTCTTGTCCCTGAGTGGTTGTCAAAATTGATACTTCTGTGGGGAGATGACAGTAGAAAACATTTATTTCATCATCATGCTGGTGTCACTCAGGTCTAGAATTTATTTTCAATAGTTTTCATATACCTACTGGAATAAAATATTTAAAAGAAAATTAAACATACTTCTAAAACAGCATTTAAAGTACTTACATAAAATAGATATTACCAGTTTTTTCTCTCTCACACACAAATTCTACCTCACCTCTTGTTTTAGAAGCAAATAACTCTTTTGCTACTAGAAACTTTATCCACACTGTCATTATTATTACTACTTTTTAAAATTTATGTGAATCGTTATTTCTGTCTACAGTGTCCATTCCCATTATCTTTAAGGTAGAGTTCATTATAGAGTGAGGGTATCTGTATAAAGGAAAATTTTGCTGCTGTAAACTATATTGTGATGGTGAAATATGTATGTGTGTGTGGGGGAGCATTAACCTAAGTTTCTCTGCTTATAGTCCACTTCATGGGCAAGTTGCTTTTTAAAGCCATAGTTACGAAGGAGGGTTGCTTAATTAGTCTTGTTACCACTAAGTTAGGGAGAACCCACAGGGTACAAATTTCTTTAATAACAGTCCCTCAATGGTGTCCTTCAGTTTGGAAATTTATGAAGACCATTAAAGAGTTTGTTGGGAATGACTATAAAACTGTGCTTCTCAACAATGATCTTGTCCTTGAATCAACCTGGGCAGCTTGTTAAAAGATTCCCATGCTTCACATGGTTCTTGTTTTGCATTGCTAGTATTTTTTTCTTGCTTCAGTGCTCTTATTACTGGTAGTAAGAACTTGCATATACAAGCTTTAGGTTTTAAGCAGTTAGCATTCAATCTGTATTGAAGGGCTTGAGTCATTTCAATATGCCATAGAACAGCACTGTCCAAGAGAAATATAATGTAAACAACATATGTAATTTTCTAGTATTTCATTAAAAAGCAAAAAGAACAAGTAAAATAAATTTTAATAATTTTACTTAACCCAATATAACTGAAATATTATCTTGTCATGCAATAAATATAAAATGTACTAATGAGATAAATTACATTCTTTTTTATTCATACTAAGTCTATTAAATCCAGTGTGTATTTTGTACTTACAGCTCATCTCAATTTGTACTAGTTATATTTCAAATGGCCAGTAGATACATATGGATATAGGTTACTGTATTAGCAGTGCAGACCTAGAAGACTTTGGTTGTAGCCATGTAATATTCCAGTGCTGGCTCTAATCTGATTACTTTAAGTCTTAATCTGAATTTTCTAAATGTGAAGTAGTAATGTGACATTTTAATTGTGTCTGAATTTAAAAATGATCCCCCATGGTGCATGAAGATGTTTACCAGATCATTTCATGTACCATACCATAAGACTTTCCCCAGTAAGCAGTAGCTCTTGTGTTTCCTGCTTATTCATTCTTGCTTGGCATTATGTGAGTTACATAAACGATGATTCACGATGTATATTGGATATACCATAACAAACTGACTTCTATGATTGACTCAATTTACAATATGAGAGATATGTTTAACATCAGACAGAGACTGAAAGTCAACAGAAAAGTTATCTGTGAATGGAAGCATCATTAGGTGAGTGTAGAAGGACTAGACAAATTTTTCCCCAGGAGACATGAAACTGGAACAATAGATAGAACATATAAGATCACATGTAAGAGAAAGGAGATGAGCATATAGACAGAAAAAGAAAAAAACTCAGTAAGTTTAGTATTTTGGGACATTTTATTAGATATAGGAATGAATTTCATAGTAAACTCAGTGATTTATATAGAAATCAAATATTATAATAAGCAAACAACTATATCAAAACATGTATTTTTGCATCTCAAAACGCCATTTCAATGTATCATAATGTTATTCTTCAGTTATAAAGATTTATTCAAGGAAAATATTGCCCTTTTGCAAATATACCAACAAGATTGACCAAAATCTTGAGAGAGGAATCCAAAGACTAAATATAGTCATGCTGAATTGTAATAGACTGAGGGTCTTCTAACTGAATCTTGAACATACTGCATTGTGTATGAATAGTCATGTCGAATTACAAGGGATAAAAATGCATAAGATAGAGCAGAGAAAAAAATACAGAAAACTCTGAGATCTGGAAAGAATAAAAATTTCCATCAAACAGCCAGAAAAACATATACAGTACAGTAAAATACAAAAATAAATCAAGCAAAATCTACAAGTATTTCAGTTTAAGTGCTTTTGATTCCAGGTTTCAGAAAATTCAACTCAAATTGTCTGAAACAATGAAAGAAATGTATTGACAAAATGTAGTTGAAAAAGTCTAGAGGCAGGATTTCAGGCACAATTTCATCAGTCTTCTGTCTCAGTTTTTCTGATTCTTTCAACTCTATCCTCCTCCATGCATTGCAATTGTTTTCAGGCTGTTCTTTGTCATTATAGCAAAATGGCCACTACAGTTACAGGGTTTACAATAGTGCACTACACCTTTATATGAAAGTACTGTGCTTCATTCAGAACCAATTTGAACCAATCATGATGTCCAGAGGAATTTTTATTGCTTTAGGTCAGGATTATTGACCATACATAATTTTTTTGGCATCGCAGTGGAAAAGAAATTGTGCTAACTGGATTATGTTTCTTAGTGCTCACCCCCGCAATGAGCGTCAATCCCACACAAATTGACTGACTGCCTTATGATGAGGGAGAGATGAAATGGATGCTGTGAAGATAAACAAATCTATCTTACAGAAAATAGAAAATATGTCCTTGCATGATATATCTGAAAATCTAACCAGAGACCTTTCAGTTAATCATAATCTGCTCTAACTAAAGAAGAAAGCAGGTTTTCATTAACATGCTTACATATGCCTGAGCCCGTTGCAAATAAACAGGCCATATTACATTTTGGCACAGTTATGAAGACTTTGAAAAATTATATCAAATTAAATAAATATTTAATCATTGAATATACTACTTCAAAATATCTTTAATTAAAATATACTCAATAGAATGCAATGGTATCTACAGCGTTATTTTAATAAATATTTTACTAGATGCATATAGTTTGTTTACTGAGTCACACCAGTGAAAACCATCTGCTCTATTTTAATTCTTCCCAAATAAACTGTTTTATATTATGTAGATATATATAATGAAGTGGAGAGTTAATAATTATCTGATGATCTTGCCTCTCACCTCTCACAAAAATTCACTCAAGATGGATAACAGACTTAAACCTAAGACATGAAACCTTAAGAATCCTAGAAGAGGATGTTGGGAAAACTCTATCAGACATTGGCCTAGGCAAAGAATTTTTGAGGAAGACCCCCAAGGCAATCACCGCAGCATCAAAAATAAACAAATGGGATCTGATCAAATTAAAAAGTTTCTGCACAGCCAAGGAAACCATCAGTAGAGCAAATAGACAACCCACAGAGTGGGAGAAAATATTTGCTCTCTACACCTCTGATAAAGGCCTAATAACAAGAATCTATCTAGAACTTAAAAAAATTAACAAGAAAAAATCAAACAATCCCATCAAGAAATGGGCGACGGAAATGAAAAGAAACTTCTCCAAAGAAGACAGAATAATGGCATGCAAACATATAAAGAAATGCTCAACTTCTCTAATTATTAGAGAAATGCAAATCAAAACCACAATGAGATACCACCTAACCCCAGTAAGAATGGCCTATATCAAGAAATCCCAAAACAA
>VSMD01076894.1:0-28135 GCA_008750895.1 Mirza zaza | reverse complement strand
AGTGTCTGGGCTGAAACCGCAGAGGAGGGTGGGAGGGGACGGTCCGGGCAGCAAAGGCAGGTACCTGGGGAACGGAAATAGTTTCCTCCTGCTGCTCAGGGCCCACAGGTGCTGCCCTCGCCAAGTCTGTGCACTGAGCCATGAGGTTCTGGAAGCTCCTGGCATCGCCCCTGCGAGGACTCTGGGGAGGCCGCACGGATGCAGGAGGGAAAACCGGGCTCTGGTGGGACCTGCAGGGTCTTGGGTGAGGCCCCTGAAGGCAGCCAGGGCCCAGCCTTTATCTCCCACTTTAAGCCCCCTTAAAAGGTGCCCCCCAGGTCCCTCGGAGGCCTGCAGGCCTCACTCAGCTCTCTGTGACTCAAGCTAGTGGCGGGCCTGAAGTCCGGTTAAGCACCGGAAGCACCGCCAGACTCTGGAAAACAACGGGCTCTTCAGGCCGGAAGCCCCGGAGGCCCATGCTGGCCTTCTCCCAGGAAGGAGCCCCGCCCGCACCCAGGTTCCTGGCCCGGGGGCGATGCCAAGGCCTGGCCGGAACTACGGGGAGGCCACCTGGGCAGCAGGAGTCCTGGAGGGCTGTGGCCGGGAATGGCCTGGACTCCGGGCTCTCAGGCCTGCAGAGAGGGTGGGCACAGGCCTCACCCTGCCTGTCTGTGGGTTTGCCTGGGGCTCTGGGGACAGGGGCACCACCTCCCAGTCACTGCGGTCGCCTGAGGCTCCCAGAGTATCAAAAAGGGAAAACTGGCCGGGCGCGGTGGCTCAAGCCTGTAATCCTAGCTCTCTGGGAGGCCGAGGTGGGCGGATCGTTTGAGCTCAGGAGTTCGAGACCAGCCTGAGCAAGAGCGAGACCCCATCTCTACTATAAACGGAAAGAAATTAATTGGCCAACTAACATATATAGAAAAAATGAGCCGGGCATGGTGGCACATGCCTGTGGTCCCAGCTACTTGGGAGGCTGAGGCAGGAGGATCGCTTGAGCCCAGGAGTTTGAGGTTGCTGTGAGCTAGGCTGATGCCACGGGCACTCACTCTAGCCTGGGCAATAAAGTGAGACTCTGTCTCAAAATAAAAAAAAAAGAAAAAGAAAAAGAAAAAAAAAGGGAAAACTTCCAAAGCAGATGTACAAAATTATTGTACAATAGGTTCCAAACGTTGACATTGAACAAATATATGCCTGTAAAAAACAGACACCCACAAATGCATAGCCATGCAGTTAGGCTAGCCGTGGGACAATGGCGGGAAGGACAGAAAATACATTCTTATGCACTTCCGCAAGCGCCGTGATGGCCGTCTTCCTTCCTCAGCACGTCAGAAGGAGGCTGTGCCCGCCCTGTGCAATCTTCTGGAGATAATGTTAAGAGTCTAGAGTAAAGGCGGGGTGTGGCGGCTCACGCCTGTAATCCTAGCACTCTGGGAAGCCAGGCGGGAAGATCGCTTGAGGTCACGAGTTGGAAACCAGCCTGAGCAAGAGCGAGACCCCCGTCTCTATTACTTAAAAAAAAAGAAAAAGAATCTAGGCTGAAAAATCTTTCTGAATGCAAGGTCTGAGGTCACGTGGTCCTCACAAGTTAGGTCTGAAGTGGCCCCACTTCGGCCTCTGAACCTTGACGGGTGCCTTGCCAGGGAGCGACTGGAAGGCCTGCTGTGCCCATGCCCGCCTGCCCAGATGGCGTGTGCCCCCCGCCACTCCTCCCCCGCCCCCACTCACCCCCGTAGGGAACAGCAGAAGTTCGGGTCAAGGGCAGTGAAGTGAAACCACACTCCCCGTGGCCCAGGCCCTCAGAGCCTGTGTGACATCAGACAGAGAGAGCTGCCCGGCCTTCCCTGAGGCCACCCAGAGCGTTAGGAAAACATTCCGGGTCCCTTCGGGCCTTCAGCCTTGCGTTGCCTTGGGAAATGCAAAACATGGGGAAATTCAGAGCGCTGCATGTTTCTGCTCTGTGTGGTTGACATGCAGGACAGATCCGATGGTGACAGGCTTTCATGGAGTACTTCCTGCGTGCGCTGCGTTTTACACCGCATCGTCAAAGCAACCCCACGAACTGTCCTTTATCTCGACTGGACAGATGAGGAAACCAAGGCCCAGGCAGTGCGGTCACTTGCCCCAGGTTCTCAGTGGGGGCCTTGCAAGCAATGTGGCGGGAAGCTGGGCGCCTGCTGCCCGTGGCCCCGGGTTCGGCCCCGTGGGTGGTGTCGGGGCTCCGCGGTGCAGTGTGACAGCTTCCAGAAGCAGAGGAGACAGGGAGGGTCATTACCCCTTGGCAGAGAGAGGAAGTGACCTGTGCGGGGTCCCCCTCTGGGCTCCCACACTTTGGATCAGAGTCCTCCACGCCTTGGGTGCTCAGGTCTGCCTGCCTGCGGTGTGTGCCTGTCACTTTCTCATTACATTGTGCTCGTTTATTAGTCCCTGCGACTGGTCTGTGAACCCCCAGGGGAGGCAACATGATCTCTCATGACCTGCGGCCCTGGCACCGTGCCGGGTCTAGCACGTGGTGGGGTCTGTAAAGATTTGTTAGAAGGGAGAAAAGGCACTGGAAGAGAGGCAATAGTGACATCCCCTCTGGGACCACGTCGGGGCTCCCAGGCGGCTAAGGACTCTAGGCCCCGGGTGGACAGAAAGCCAAAGTGTCACAGGCCCACCAAGGGGGCTGTGATTCATGGTGGGCTGGGAAAAAGATCCTCACCTGCTAAGCAGGGGATGACACAGGCACCCAAGGCTGGTTAAACCAGAGCCTGGCTGCGCCGTGAGCAGAGAAGCCAGAAATCCACCCGGGGCCTGGGAGCCATTCAGTTCCCCTGGGGGTAACAATGGGGATGTTAAAAGGATTCAGTTGCGCGATACCCAGGAAGTGCTTGCACGGCCTGGCGTGTACTAAGCACTCAAAAAATTGCAGCGATCATCACTGGCCATTAAATGTGGTCGTAGACGGGCTGGTGGTTGTGCATGCTGTGGCCTGATTCACAAGTGCCAGGGGCTCTCCCTTCTGTCCTTTTAAGATGTGGTTGCTTGTCCCTGGCGTCCAAGGCTTGGTCCTCGCCCCGCAGCCCACCAAAACCAAAGTGAAGAACGCACCAGCATCTGGTGGGCTGGGCCAGCCCGGCCTGGCTGGAGCTGGTCACCCAGGGAGGCAGAGGTGGTTTCTCCAAGTTTCAGCAAAGCGGCCAAAGTATGTCAAGAAACTAGAAGAATACTAGGAAGTCCAGCCCAAGTGGAAATGAAAGAGTTGATCAACTTCCCTATCAGCGTAGAAGTCTTCTCTGGAACCCACATGACGAGGGCCACAGCCCCGACTCTCAGACCAATACCAAGTTAAAAATAAATGCTGCTGTTGGATTTGAAGGGTTTTTTTTTTTTTTTTTCACCAGAGGCTGCAATTGGCAGCACACAGGCCAAGTGGAGCCCACAGATGTGTTTCATTTGGCCTGCAGAGCATTTAAAATAATAATAATAAATTTGATTTAGTGGCCAACATTTTTAAATCAGGAAATTTCATATTTTAAAAGTCCAGATTTCTGGCTTCTCTTTAAAAACATCAGATGATCCAAAGATTTGGTGGCAGAAGGTGCGTGTTCCACAGGGCAACAGTGGCTTGGAGCGGAGCGGTGGTATACTTGTCAGGGTAGGCTAGCTGCTGTAACAAACAACCTTGAGCTTTCGGTGGCGTGTTTCAAGAATCATTCCAGAGCCAGGTGTGGTGGCGCATGCCTGTAGACCCAGCTACTCAGGAGGCTGAGGCAGGAGGATCACTTGAGGCCAGGAGTTCGAGGCTGCAGTAAGCTGTGATCGTGCTACTGCACTCTAGCCTGGGTGACAAAGCAAGACCCCATCTTTAAACAGAAAAAAAAAAAAAAGCTGCAGATTTTACATCAAGCAAGGCCTAGGTTTGGGGCTTTTTTACCCACAGCAAGTAAAAATCAGATCAGCTTGCTTACCTGAATTAGAAGGGCAGGGCAGAGGTAAAAGGAAGCAGAGTGGTGGGAAATGTTCGTCGTGCGCCAGCCTGGTGATTTGCTCAGCAAAACTCAAGTTGATGCGATATAAACAACGTCTGCTGCTTCCAGGGGCCTGCCACAATATTTTCTTTTAAGTGCTACTCGCGCCTGAAATACACTTCTGGTTTTGAAATGTGGTTCTCAGCCCGTGTACGTATACAAACCACTCGCTCCCTTAATAAGAGTTCTGTTTTTCCAATCTTTAACGTCGGTTTTCTAAGCGCATGATGTCAGCCCGGATGGGAGACCTGCCAGGCCAGTGTGGACTGGAGGCCGCCCCTTGGGGAGGGTCAGCGTGCTGACAAGAGTGGGCTTCTGCACCGGGGACTTGGCCTTGTCTCCGTGCAGGTGGCCGCTCTGTGAATGTCCCTGCTCTCCAGAGCCCTAGGGCATCTGTTTACTGTTTACACTCTTTTTTCAGTTGTTAACTTTGTAAGTTCTGTGGCAAAAATAGTGAATCCAAAAGTAATATAGCTTCTCTTTGCCAATGCCATGATATTAGGAAAAAATTATTAATAGTATTTCTCTCTCTCTCTCTCTCTTGCCCTGCCTGGAGGCATTCATTATTTGTATGGGACTTTCTCCATATTCTAAGGAACCAAAACCAATACACACATATACATGTATATGTATTGATAAGCATTTTTACCAAACGGGGACATCAAAAATTAGTTATACAATATGAGTAAGTTCTAGAGATCTGCCGTACAACATGGTACCTTTGGTTCACAATATGATATGTACACCTAAAAAATTTTACGAGCGTGGCAGGTCCATGTTAAGTGTTCTTACCATATGCATACACATGTACACACACGCAATGCAGAGGGACACAAGGAAACTTTGGGAGGCGATGGGTATGGTTACTACTTCGATGCTTGATTGTGGTGATGGTATCGCAGGTGTATGCATACATCCAAACTCATCACATTGTATATATTAAATTTATGTATTTTTTTGTATATCAATAATACCTCAATACATCTTTAAAAAAACAAAAGCAAAAAAACAGACCATCAACTTTTCTCACTTAACTGCATTCACGATCACTTCAGATCAATAAATCAGTCATTCCTTTAATGGCTGCCCATGATGCCATGAAGTAGAGGGCTCACCATTCACTGAACCAATCTTGGCTGGTGGATGTTTAAAATGTCATTGTCAGAAGAACTGCATGACAGAGGAAGCGAGTGAATGTGTGTCATTCCGATTTTTCTTTCTTTCTTTTTTTTTTGAGACAGAGTCTCACTTTGTTGCCCAGGCTAGAGTGAGTGCCGTGGCGTCAGCCTAGCTCACAGCAACCTCAAACTCCTGGGCTCAAGCGATCCTCCTGCCTCAGCCTCCCAAGTAGCTGGGACTACAGGCATGTGCCACCATGCCCGGCTAATTTTTTCTATATATATTAGTTGGCCAATTAATTTCTTTCTATTTATAGTAGAGACGGGGGTCTCGCTCTTGCTCAGGCTGGTCTCGAACTCCTGACCTCGAGCAATCCGCCCGCCTTGGCCTCCCAGAGTGCTAGGATTACAGGCGTGAGCCACTGCGCCCGGCCCCGATTTTTCAATGGGAGAAACTGAGGCACAGGTTGAAATGTCCAGTCCAAGGCTCTCAGCAGTTCTTGGTAAATGCAGGGCAGAGTCCTCTGGCACCGTTCTTGTGTCATCCTGCCACGAGGTGTCCCTGTTGAAGCTTGCTCCTGCATAGCCTCTGTTGACAAACCACGCTTCCTTGCCAAGGTAAGGGTCCTCACAGGGACCTGGGCTCCCTCTTTTGCTTCAGAAGTCCTGTTCAGCCCTCTTCTGCCAAAGATCAACTTTGAATGACAGGGAGGTGGTTTGGAAGAGTTTAATTCCTTCTTTCCCAGAAAGCCGTGGGCTCTTTATATAAACCTACCTTCTCCCCAATGGTCATTTTGTGCCCTGAGGTCTCAGAGCAGGCGTCCTCAAACTATGGACCTCGGGCCACATGCGGGCCACCTAGCATATTTATCCAGCCCGCCAGGTGTTTTTGCCGCCGCTGCCTGTCCTGCTTAGCAGCCGACTCCATCCGGCCCACAGTGCGCACTCTCCAACGGGCTGAGGGACAGTGAACTGGCCCCCTGTTTAAAAAGTTTGAGGACCTCTATTTCAGAGAGTCACACTAGACTCTGTCTCTCCTGTGTCTCTTTCCTCCCCAACCCCACCACTATTTTAGGGCCTTCTTCCCTAAAATATCTATGGAGACCATAGATAGTGGTTCTTCTTAGAAATAAAGACTGTCGACTTCAAGGTGACTTTCAGACATGCAATTCATACAACACAGGTTACAGACATCAAAACACCGCTTTATATATTCATGAATACAAGTGGTTGAAATGAACACAGAAACGTCTTACTTATTCAGACACACGATCATCAGCTTTACCCACTTAAGTGTAAACAGCCTGAATTCAGAATTTTGCTCATGAGTTTCTGGGGCAGCATGTGCCAAACTGGTTTTACAGCTCCGTGGCATCCCCAGATTTCAACCCGAGGTGAGGGTTTTGAGATTCCTGTGTAATCTTTCAGGCTTACAAAGAAAAAAAATAAAACAGCAAGCACTTCTCTGTACATGAATATATACCCTTAGTTATTTTGTGTAATTTTTTTTTTTTTTTTGCATAAATGGTATCTACAGCTTGTTATGTAAATTGTCTTTTTCTAAAGTACATGCAGCTGTGGGTGGGGGTGTGGAGGGGAGAGAGGGGGACATGGGAGGGTAGGGACTGAGGGATGCAGGCGGGGGCGGACGACATTGGGCTCTTTCCTGGGGTGATGTCACAAACAGTGCTGCTCTACTCTTTAGATGGGGAGGATGAGACAGGAAAATTCGGGTGGAGAAGGCCACACTGTTCACAGGTATTGGCCTACCTGCCCAGGAGCAGTGTTTTTTTTTTGTTGTTGTTGTTGTTTGTTTGTTTTTGGAGGAATATTTGGGGACACTTTTAATGAACAGGAACAGGCGTGCTCTTTTGTGTCACTTTTTCAAAAAGCCACGAATAGACGCTCCAAGTGGAGAGAAGAAAAACACCCAGCATGTATCTGCCTTAATTCTGGACTGTTCTAATTCGCCTGAGTTCTAATGGGCTGTCTTCGTGTGTGGCTATGTTTGGGCGTGGGGTTTGGAGGTGATCCTGCTCCTCCCCGGGTTTAGAATGTGGCTTTTGGAACATGGCTTTTACTGGGCGGGTGGAGGGGGCGGTTCTCAAAGTGAGGCCCTCCCAGCTACCTGGGAGGCTGAGGCACGAGGAGGCTCACTGGAGGCCAGGAGTTTGAGGCTGCTGTGAGCTTTGGTGACGTCACCGCACTCTAGCCAGGGCAACAGAACGAGACCCTGTCTCAAAAACACACACACACACACACACACGCACGCACACAACCCCCGCCCACCCCCGGCTTCGTGCAGTTACGAGCTCGGGCTGACGCAGGTCTCCTCGGGCTCCGCCACCCCGCGCCGGCGCTGGAGGGGCGCGGTCATCGCAGGACGCCTTCCAAGGCAGGCGAGCGGCCGGGCGGAGCATCCTGCGACAGAAAGCCCGCGCCAGGAGACCGGACACCCGTTTTACAGAGGGCGGGCGGAGGCTCGGGGCGCGCATTCGGACGTCGGCGCCGGAGTCGCGGAGTGCGGGCCGGGCAGCGCGTCGCGCGCGGCGGACTTCCCGCCCAGCGCAGCCCGGCCGGCGCGGGCTGGCAGTGGGACGGCGGCGGGCGGAACCGGCCCGTGGCGCTCGGAACGCTGGGCGTGGTTCGCAGCTCTCCCGCGCGAAGCCCGCACGTGTCCCCTCCGCGCCCTCGCGCTCGCGACCCCCGCCCACCCAGGGCCCACGTTCTTCCGGAGGACGGCGCGCCCGGGGGCGACAGGGGCCGCTGAGGCCGCGCCACCCGGACTGCCGCCTTCTGCGAGGGAGGGAGGAGAGCTTGAGCCCACGCCGAAGGAAAACAGTTGGCGCGACCTGCAATCCAGAGGAGAGGGTCTGAGTGCGGAGTCACGCTCTGGAAACGTTGTCTCTGCCTCCACAAAAAGTCTCGACCCTACCGGGAGGAGGATGGCGCCAGGCACGGACGGGGTTCGAACCCGTGATCTTCGGTTTACGAGACCGACGCCTTACCACTTGGCCACCGCGCCTGCGTTGGAATGGCGGCCCCGCGAACCTCTATCCTGGCTTCACTCCCGGGAGCTCGCCCCGCGGGCACGAGCGCGCGCCCGCCCGGCCTTCGCGCGGCCCCGCCCCCTCGTGGCGGCCGGCGGGGCGGGGCTGCCGCGAGCGCGCGCGCGCCGGCCGCTCCCGGCGGACTCAGGGACTCAGGGTCTCAGGGTCGCGGCCCGCGGGGTCCCCTCGCCCCCCGGGCGCGGCTGGGGCGGTGTCCCGGAGTCCCCGCCGCCTCTTCAAGAGGCGTGTCTGGGTCTGGGGAGCGGGCGGGGCGCTTGCTCGCGTCGCGGGGTTGCGGGTTCGAATCCCGGCTCCGCCAGAGACCGAGCGACCTCGGGTGGCTCGTCTCAGAGCCTCAGTTTCCCCTCCAGAGTGAGGCACCCAGGAAGCCGAGGAATGGGGGCGGTCCTCGTTATTCGCCCGGCTCCGGGGCCGTCCGCGGCTGCCTCGCACGGAGTTCACGCCCAGCGAGGGCTGTGGCATGAATGTGCAAGTTTTGTAGAACAGAAATCCCCCGGAGTTCCTTCCTGCCCCTGGGGCGTGCCCTGCCCCGGGCCCAGCAGCAGCCCCGGGAGTTTGTTAGAAATGCAACTTCTCGGGCCCACCCCGGCCCGCTGAGCCGGCAGCTCGGGTGGAGCCCAGTCCTGGGGGTTTCGCCAGCCGTCCAGGTGAGGCCGATTTTCCGGTAAGCCTGAGCCCGCGGCTCTAGACAGTCGATATGCATATTCATGTTTATAGATCCCAACGCGCCCTTCTGTTTTGCCACAAGTGAAACTTTACCACTCTTTGCACTTTCATTTTTCACGCATTCATGTATGATGTGTTAACTCAGTAGCATGTGGTGCAGCACAGCCCCAATTAACAGCATATATTATTTGATAAGTATAACAATTTCTATTATTCGTTAATGTGATGTATAATATTTACAACTACTGTACCACAATGGACTTAGTCTGTTTCTGGGAGCTAGGCACGCGGTCGTCTGCAGCTTTTTTTGCTCCCATAACATTCTCCTACCATTGTCTATATTAGCTGCTACTGGTGATGCTATAGAATATATGGGATATATTAATATAGAGATACATTAACAATGTCCACAGCCCACTAGGCAGATGTATAGGCAGATAGGAAACTGAAAAACACCAAGAAGTTGTGTTCACCAGTGGCTTTAAATGTCGAAGTTTGGGCACGTGAGTGGAAAAGGCAGAGGGACAAATTATCTTAGTTTGCAGATGATGTGATCTTACATCTAGAGAAACCTAAAGACTCCACACACACACACACAAAAAACCATTAGAACTGATAAACACGTTCAGTAAAGTTGCAGGATACAAAACCAATATACAAAAATCCGTAGCATTTATATATGGCAACAGTAAACAATCTGAAAGAGAAACCCCCATTTACAATAGCTTCAAATAAAATACCTATGAATAAACTTAACCAAAGAAGTGAAATATCTCTATAATGAAAACTATAAACCACTGATGAAAGAAATTGAAGAGGACACACACACACACAAAAATAGATATTCCATGCTCGTGGATTGGAAGAATCAATATTGTTAAAATGTCCATGCCACCCAAAGCAATCTACAGATTCAATGCAATCCCCATCAAAGTACCAATGACATTCTTAACAGAAATAGAAAAAATAATCCTAAAATTTATATGGAACCAAAAAAGACCCAGAATAGGCAAAGCCATCCTAAGCAAAAAGAACAAAACTGGAGGAATCACATTACCTGACTTCAAACTATACTAAAGAGCTACAGTAACCCAAACAGCATGATAATGGCATAAAAACAGACACATAGACCAATGGAACAATACTGAATCCAGAAATAAATCCACACATCTATAGTGAACTTATCTTTGACAAAGGTGCCAAGAACATACAGTGGGGAAAGGACGGTCTCTTCAATAAATAGTGATGGGAAAACTGGATATCCATATGCAGAAGAATGAAACTAGACCCTTATCTCTCGACGTATACAAAAATCAAATCAAAATGGATTAAAGACTTAAATCTAAGGCCTGAAACTGTGAAACTACTAAAAGAAAACATTGGGGAAATGCTTCTGGACATTGGTCTGGGCAAGGACTTCTTGAGTAATACCCACAAAGCACAGGCAACCACAGCAAAACTGCACAAATGGGATCACAGCAAGCTAAAAAGCTCCTGCACAGCAAAGGAAACAATCAACAAAGGGAAGAGACAACCCACAGGATGGGAGAAAATATCCACAAACTCCTCATCTGACAAGGTATTAATGCCTAGAATATATAAAGAGCTCCAACAACTCAATAGTGAAAAATCAAGTAGCCCAATTAAAAATGGGCAAAGGATCTGAATAGACATTTCTCAAAAGAAGACATACAAATGGCCAACAGGTATATGAAAAAATGCTCAACATCACTAGTCATCAGAGAAATGCAAAATTACAATGAGATGTCATCTTACCCCAGTTTAAATGGCTTTTATCAAAAAGGCAGTAACGAATGCTGGTGAGAATGTGGAGAAAGGGGAATGCTAGTACACTGTTGCTGGGAATGTAAATTAGTGCAACCACTATGGAAAACAGTATGGAGGTTCCTCAAAAAAGGAAAGTCATAAATCAATACATGGCAGGCATACACTGGTTGGCCCAAAAAGGCAGGACATCACAAGGCAGGGCATCATAGGTTATAGGTGGGTTTAAAGATTCTTTGATTTGTAATTGGTTAAAGAAATTAAGCTCTATCTAAAGGCTTGGAATATTTTCAGTTAAGGACTCAAGTGATAACCTGTTAAGTCAGTTGATGACCTACTGGTGTGATCTGAGCTTTATCTTGCACAGCCTTAGGCCTGTAATTAAGTTGTAAAAAAAAGTCTCCAAGAAGGGATGGGAGCATGATGAGGCATACCTGACCTCCCTTCTCATGACCAGCAACTCATCTTTCTGGGGTCCCCTTGGCTAAGGAAGGGGGGGGGTTCTATTCAGTCAGCTGGGGGGGGCGCAGTTAAGATTTTATTTTAGTTCAGCAACCTAAGTGTCCATCAATGGATGAATGGATAAAGAAAGTATACTTGTAAAGGAATATTATATAACCACAAAAAGAATGAAACCCTGCCATTTGCGACAACGTGGACGGAACTAGAGAACATTATGTTAAGTGAAACAGGACAAGCACAGAAAGAAATCGCACGTGTTTTCACATGTGGGAGCTAAATATTAAAAACAATCGATCTCATGGAGACAGAGAGTAAAATGATGGTTACCAGAGGCTGGGAAGGGTAGCAGGAAGTGGGGGGCTAAAGTGGGGATGGGGAGCAAAAATATAGTTCGATATAATGTACAATTTTTGACAACACGACAAAGTGACCATAATCAGCAATAAGTTAGGCTAGGTCCTTCTCCACTTGTGGACGCTGACCCGCCCCACTCTCTAGAACCCATTTCCCCTCCTTCTTTATTTCATTCTTTCTTTTATGTGATAAACTGTATTAAAAAAATAAGGATATACTTTAAAATAACTAAAAGAGTGGAATTGGAATGTTCCTAACACAAAGAAATGTTAAATGCCCGAGTCGATGGATCCCCCAGTTACCCTGACTTGATTAATTCACATTGTTTGCTTGTATCAAAACATCACACGTACCCTATAGAGAGAGACAACTACTTTGTACTCATAACAATGAAAAAGACAAAAGATTAAAAAAAGGCACGAACATTTTCCCTCCAGGTGCCGGGCCTGGAGCCCTGAGGCCTCGCACCTGGAGTGCTCAAGCTCTGAATGCAAACCTCGAAGCAGCTCTCTTAAACCAAAAAAAAAAAAAAAAATGGAGAACATTTTCCAAATTAAAACATGGGTTACAGAGCATTGCTTCTGGCTAGGTGCTGATAATATTGGCTCCACTGTTCCCTCCTTTTTTTTCGGTGTTCACTGAATTGTTGGAATTATTATGCAGAAGTGATGGGGGCTTATAAAAAGTCAAAAGGAATTAGCAAATGAGGGAAAATCACACAGGGGCTGAGCCCACGGCTAACTGGCAGGTGGACTGGGAATTGGATTTTAACAGGTACTTTTTCCAGCTGTGTCTTCCGAGGGAAGGGAGGGAGTGGCATGATTGAGGGGCACCACTGGGCACGTGGAAAGGAGGGTACGTGTACTTTGATGTACCACAGGGTCTGGGGAAGGGCCCTCTGACCACCTGTAGCCCCAAACCAGTGAACACAGGTGACAGGTGCTGGGCAAGGAGGAGCCTATTTATCTGCCAGGTGTAGCGAAGCCCTGAGAGGCCACGGGTCACGGGCGCTTGGCTGATGGCTCTGCCTGTCTTGGCGTCTTAGAGCAGTGCCTGCACAAGGTAGGTCCTCAGTATGGAGTCAACACGTGGGGCTCCCTTCCACGCGGTCCCGAGACCCTCCTTGGCCAGAGACGGCCAACGCTGTCCTGGCACTCAACTTGCAGCAAACGTTTTTGCTAATCAAGCCAAAACCTTCCATTTCTCGGCGATCAGGAATCGTCCAACATCCACCCCTACTGAAAAACTTAAATCAGCAAACACTTCCTGTGCCTCTCCTTGCAGGGTCCCTGGGGTGGGGGCGGGGGTTTGGGGTCCTGATGGAGCACGAATGTGACCTGATGCCAGGCCTCCCGAATGCCGGGGTGAGGAACCAGAGTCTGCCGAAACAGGTAGTGCTTTGAGGGGTCTGGGAAGGCGACATTTGAAGGGAGAGCATGCCAGAATCGATCTGGTGACAAAGCCAGGTGACATGATGGATTGCTTTTGATCTTTTTGTTTCATCTGTGTAAATAAGTTGCCTACATCTGAATAATTTATAACCATCTACATTTCCTCTGTGTTGAAACTTATGCACTCTTTTATTGTAGAAAAAAATACAGTTTATAATCATTTTTTTTCCTTTTCCTGTACCTTTTTGTTTTCCTGTGCCTGTCTCCAAAGCAACAATTTTTTTGTTTGTTTGTTTTTGTGGAGACAGGGTTTTGGTATGCTGCCCGGGCTGGTCTCAAACTCCTGAGCTCCAGCGATCCTCCTGCCTCAGCTTCCCAAACTGCTGGGATTACGGATGTGAACCGCTGCGCCCAGCCAAGGTAGGAATTCTTAACCCCAGGTTCATGCACTCGAGCCCAGGAAACCTGTAAATTCCCCCCAAAGTGTACATAAAGTGTGTGTTTTTCTGTAAAAGGCAGGTCGCGATTTTTTATCAGGTTTTCACAAAGCCCTCCTGAAGGGCTTAAAAGCTTGCAAGTCTTTTTACTTCCCTCTCCTCTCCTGATGGTGCATGATTCACCCAGACCCTGCAGAGACACGGTATCTGTCTACAGTGGTTTAACCTTCAGTGGGGTTGCTTGAAAAATTGTTTCCAACCAATGCCATGACAACGTCTCCAAGACACTGTCCCCTTCAGGGATGACCCACGCTTCAGCCAGCTCCCCTCGCCTCTGCCTGCCGCCCTGCACAGAGGAAGGCTATGCAACAAAGCCTCTTCCCATCCTGGGAGGGGCTTGCACCTGCCTAATCGCAGTTAAACCTTGGCAGTTCGATTCTCACTAGATCACGAGCTGGTCCACCTGCAGATGTCATTAAAATGCAGACTGCGACTCAGCAGGTCTGGGCTGAGCCCAAAGGTCTGCACATGTTGCCTCCCAGTTCTGCTGCTGCAGCTGCTTCAGGGACCTCACTTTGAGTACCAGTGCTTTAGAGTATTCTTGGAGATATTCATTTGCTTGCTGAAAGGGGGTGGGGGGAGAAAAAGAAGAAGAAACATCAGGCTTGGATATTTAGGTCATCTGAGGTAATGACTGCAGGCTTTTCATTTCACACTAATACCTTAAATAAAGACTTTACCTAAAGAACCCAAGCTTAGCTACTCACAGCATCCCAGCTCGTGAAGGCGGGGCTTTGCCTTGTTAACGGATGGCCGGTTTAGATCCCGGAACCAGCTGGGTGGAGAGCAGAGAACACCGCCCCTCATTTCATTGCTGTTGTGATCGATTCAGTGATTTAGAGCAGTCTGGGCACCTCAAGAGCCTGGCAGGGCCAGGCAGGTTATGTAACAAACCTGTGAATCGGGCAGGTGTAGGACACAAGAGGGAGGCACCTGGGGCCAGGTGATGCCATGCTATTTATAGTCCCACCACAAATACACAAGTTCCAGTTACTATGCCTCTCTTTCTCATCCTGTATTTTTAATTTTTGCCATGCTAGTGGGCAGGTGGGGGTATCTTATTGTTTTAATTTGTATTTCTCCAATAGCTAATGATGTTAAGCACCTTTTCATGTGCTCGTCAGCCATTTGTTATATCTTTTGCTAAGTTTCCCCTGAATTTTTTTGCCCATGTTTATAGCTTGTTTGTCATCTTATTGTTGAATCATCAGTGCTCTTTATATATTCTAGATACAGGGTTTTTGTCAGGTGTGTGTGCTGTGAATATTTCCTCCCAATCTGTGCTTGCCTTGTCATTTTCTTAATGGTGTCTTTTGAAGCACGAATGTTTTTAATTTTGATGCAGACCAATTTATCCATTTTTTTTTTCTTATACTTCATGCTTTTTGTGTCCAGCATCTTATCCAAGAAATTCTTATCTACCAAGCTCACAAAGGTTTTCTCCTATGTTTTTCTCTAGAGTTTTTATTCTAGTTTTTATGTTTAAGTCTGTGATCCATTTTGAATTTTTGTGTATGGTATGAAGTAAGGCTTAATGCACATTTTTCCCCATATGCATATCTAATTGTTCTGGCACCATTCGTTGAAATGACTACCCCCTCCCTGATGAGTTGTCTTGGTATCTTTGTTAAAATTCAATCGACTGTGTGGTCTATTTCTGGACTTTTGGGCACCATTTATCTGTATGTACATCTTTGTGCCAGTTACCACAATCTTGATTACTGTATATTTATGGTGGGTACTGAAGTATTGTAAATCTTCCCACTTTGTTCTTTTACAGAATTGTTTTGCCTGTCCTAGGCCTTTTGCATTTCCATATAATTCTCATCTCGTCATCAGTTTCTACAAAAAAGCCTGCTGGGATTTTGATTAGCACTGCATCGAATCTATAGATGAACTTGGGGGGAAATCAATGATTTAACAATATCGAGTCTTCCCATCCGTGAATATTATATTTCATTTCCTAATTATTGATGACGCCTATGAATCTCTGATTCTAAATTCATTTCTTTGGAATTATGTGAGTTTCCCATGATTATCAGTGGAAGGAAAGCTGGAATGATCGTGGTGACTGTATTCACCCACCTCCTTTTAATACTCTGTCCCAGCAAAAATCCCTGCCGTGCGTGGGAATGGCGCTGGCGTCTGCAGAATGCGGCAGGATGTGTTGCCTGTATAATTCAAAGATCTTCCAGCTCGGAAAGAGAGGTGATGATTACTTTTTAACACCCTCAACACATAATGGTAACCATACATGCGGTGTTGTAAAGACAAAAAAGTAAATTTTTCTGCAGAGAAATTACAGTTGTACAGGATGCCCTGGTATCACCTCATCAAATCAATCTTTGAACCTCTCTAACCTTGGAAAATATCTGTTTAAATTGGTTCACTCCAGAGCCAGAACAAGATCAAGTTGGCAGCTATGAATAATAAAAAGTTTTGTTCTTTTTTTCCCCTTTTCCTTTTTTTTTTTTTTTTTTAAGATAAGCTTTAAAAAGGTCAGTCAGATTATCTGATGTACAACATTAGCATGCAGAGTTGACAACGGGTTGATATATATAAGAAGCAGACAGTAACCGAGAAAAAATTGCTATTTCTCTTCTTATTCTTCCTGAGTGTAGCAAAGGACTGACTCCCTACCTCCTGCCCGCCCTTCCTTCCTTCCTTCCTTTTCAAGGTTGGCCATTATTAGGAGTTTATTTTGTATCATTGCATATCTTTTTTCTTTGCTTTTGTGTTGATATATATTTACCCATAGGAAATACAGTTAGTGTTTTGAGTGGGTCGGATTTTTCTCCCCACAAATGGTATCATACTGTACATGGTGGTTTTTTTTTTTAACATGTCTTTTATTCTACAAAGCTTTGGAGGTCCAGCCATATTCCCTATGGCTCTAGCTCGTAGGGAATATGCTGAGTTCTAATCCACTAGGTGACTGTACCACAGTTTTAATAATTCCCCTATTGCTGGCCACCTAGGGAGTTTCCAGGTTTCCTTCATTATAAGTGTTTCTCTCGCATCTTCGCATGTGCCTCCCTGTGCCCACGTGGGGGGAGAGTTCTTGGACACAGATATCAGGGGCCATTGCTTTCCTAAGATAATCCAACTTCTCTGTTGGGTTTTACCAGCCTTAAGCAACAGTTGTGCAAATATCTGCTTCCTGGTGAGCAAGCTGGCCGTCGGTCCCACTGGGCTACAGGAGTGATATTAGCTGTGGCTTTCGTCTCTTTTTAGCTCTGTGTGGGGTTGGTTGGGAAAAGGCAGAAATAAGCAGTCCCATCCTTTGCGTGACAACATGGTCGAGGTATACCCAGCTGCTTGAGACATGTGTTATGTGAGTGTACTGGTATCAAACAAATTCCTTTGGTTCTTTATTTAGTATTATGAGCTTGTAAGAAACAATATGTAAATGTCCAAAGTTGGTTCTTTCACATACGTTGCTACTTTTTATAAAGTAGCACGAGAATCTCACAGGAATGATAAATGGCATGTGTTCCTCAATACAGGAAAGAATAATTTCTTCATGTTTATATTGTATGATATTTTAAAAAATGCAGACCTTTACTCATATTATCCAGGCAGTTATTCTGATAGATAAATGGGTGGTAACCTTTTTCTAGACCTTGTATTTTAAGATCACTGGTACAGACCGGGCACGGTGGCTCACGCCTGTAATCCTAGCACTCTGGGAGGCCAAGGCGGGTGGATTGCTCGAGGTCAGGAGTTCGAGACCAGCCTGAGCAAGAGTGAGACCCCGTCTCTACTATAAATAGAAAGAAATTAATTGGCCAACTAATATATATATAGAAAAAATGAGCCGGGCATGGTGGTGCATGCCTGTAGTCCCAGCTACTCGGGAGGCTGAGGCAGCAGGATCGCTTGACCCCAGGAGTTTGAGGTTGCTGTGGCTAGGCTGACGCCACGGCACTCACTCTAGCCTGGGCAACAAAGCGAGACTCTGTCTCAAAAATAAAAAAAAAAAATAAGATCACTGGTACATAAATGACACTTGATCCTTTGAGTTGTGATTTTTTTTTTTTTTTTAACCAAAACAGAGTTTTGGCGAATTTATGCCTGCTTTTGGGCCATCTTCTGCGTACACACTATAGCAGTAGCTGTGTGGTGAAGGATGGGATATATGTTTATGAAGTTTAAAGTGACTTTTTAAAAATGTCATCTACTGTCATCAGACACCAATTATCATCTCCCCGGCTTTCGGTGTGGGAGGTGATTATTCCCAGGGCTGTTCTTGGCAACTTGAAAAGATAAATGGGTGGAAGCAAACGAGAGCAAAATGTGATGATGAATTTACTTACCAAGCTGCGCAAGCCTTTTGCGGCTTTGCTTTAGTGCTGTCAAACTGTTACTGTGCATGTAAAACTCGGGTGTGAAAATGTTGAACATGAAATGTGACCTTTTCCGTCTTCCTTGTTCCATTCTAATGGACACATTAGAATTGCTTGATGGAAACACAAATAAAATTTTATTGGAAACATTTTGTTGTCATTCTTTCTCGTAGTAGTTAAAACGCTGTCATTGTGTCATCTTGTGACACCTTCTCTCTCCATAGCTGCTTGCTGGATGCCAGCTTATTGCCTGGAAGTCTGAATGGTTTTCTCTGGTGTTTGCCTCTGTGTTTGCCAGTTGTTATGGTATGTTAGTGAGTACTACTTAATCCTATGCTGTCTTTAAAAATAACACGAGGAAAAACACTTACAGAAAGTACAAATACCACAGCCAGACCTTATCGTATCTCATATAAAAGGCACTGGTTCCATCCAAGTAAAAGCACCTGCAGACATCCAGGGTGGATTCTTTTTTTCTTTTGAACTGAGTTGTTTGCCTTTCGTTGTTTCTTCCTGCTCTTTTTATAATCATTCTCTTGCATTCCCCAACAACCACCATTCTGCTTGCTTTCTTTTTTTTGTGAGACAGAGTCTCACTCTGTTGCCCAGGCTAGAGTGAGCGCCGTGGCAGCAGCCTAGCTCACAGCAACCTTAATCTCCTGGGCTCAAGCAATCCTCCTGCCTCAGCCTCCCGAGTAGCTGGGACTACAGGCATGTGCCACCATGCCCGGCTAATTTTTTCTATATATATTAATTGGCCAATTAATTTCTTTCTATTTATAGTAGATATGGGGTCTCGCTCTTGCTCAGGCTGGTCTCGAACTCCTGACCTCGAGCAATCCGCCTGCCTCAGCCTCCCAGAGTGCTAGGATTATAGGCGTGAGCCACCACGCCCGGCCTCTGCTTTCTATATGTTAGTTTGCATATCCCAGAATTTTATATAAATAGAATCAAACAGTATATGCTCCCCCTCCCCTGCTCCTTTTGTTCAGCATAATTTTTCTGAGATTCATCTATACTGTACTGTGTGCCAAGAATTCATTCCTTGTTGTTCCCGAGTGGTGTGGACATTTGAGTTGTCTCTAGTTTGGGGCTATTACAAATAAAACTACTGTTAGTAGTTTTATTTGTGTACAAACCTTTGAAGGGACATGTGTTTTCCTTGCTTTTAGGTAGATATGTAGGAGTGGAATCCCTGGATCATATGTTTTATCTTTTTAAGAAATTGACAAACTGTTTTCCAAAGTGATCGTACCATTTTACATTCCCCCCTAGCAGTGCAGGGGAGTTCCAGTTCCTCTGCATTCTTGGTATGGTCGGTTGTTTTACTTTAGTCATTCTAATAGGTGTGTGGTGGTATCTCTTTGTCATTTTAGTTCGTGTTTCTCTAATGACTAAGATGTTGAACATTTTCCACATACATGTATTTGCTGTTCATTTATCTTCTTTGGTGTGAAGTGTCTGTTCAAAGCCTTTATGCATTTTTATTGGATTGGTTCTTTTTTTTTTTTTTTTTTTTTTTTTTTTTTTTTTTTTTGAGACAGTCTCACTTTATTGCCCAGGCTAGAGTGAGTGCCGTGGCATCAGCCTAGCTCACAGCAACCTCAAACTCCTGGGCTCAAGCAATCCTGCTGCCTCAGCCTCCCAAGTAGCTGGGACTACAGGCATGCGCCACCAGGCCCGGCTAATTTTTCCTATATATGTTAGTTGGCCAATTAATTTCTTTCTATTTATAGTAGAGACAGGGTCTCGCTCTTGCTCAGGCTGGTTTTGAACTCTTGACCTGGAGCAATCCGCCCGCCTCGGCCTCCCAGAGTGCTAGGATTACAGGTGTGAGCCACCGCGCCCGGCCGGATTGGTTCTTATTGACTTTTGAGAATTCTTGATATATTCTGGACATAAATCCTTTATCAGATATATGATTTCCAAATATTCGGTCCCAGTCTGTGGGGTTCTTTTCAATCTCTTAACAGTGTCCTTTCAAGAGCAGAAGTTTTAAATTTTGATAAAATCCAATTTATCCATTTGTTCTTTTATGGATCTGAAAAAATATTATATCTAGAAATCTTGCCTACCTCAAAGTTATAAAGATGTTTTCTTCTAGAAGCTTTATAGTTTTAAATTTTATATTTAGGTCAATGATCTATTTGGAGTTAATTTTGTATATGATGTGAGTTATGGATTGAAGTTCACTTTTCATTTGTTCCAGTGTCTTTTGTTGAAAAGACCATCTTGAACCATCTTGGTTCTCCACTGAATTGCCTTTGTACTTTTGTCAAAAATAAATTGGCCATATATGTGTGGGTCTCTTTTTGGACTCTATTTTATCCATTGATCTATTTGTCTATCTTTACTGTCTTAATTAATGTAGCTTTATAGTAAGTCTTGAAATCAGGTAGCGTTGGTCTTCCAACTTTGTTTCTCTTTTTTTTTTTTTTGAGACAGAGTCTCACTCTGTTGCCCAGGCTAGAGTGAGTGCCGTGGCGTCAGCCTAGCTCTCACAGCAACCTCAATCTCCTGGGCTCAAGCGATCCTCCTGCCTCAGCCTCCCAAGCAACTGGGACTACAGGCATGTGCCACCATGCCCGGCTAATTTTTTTCTATATATATTAGTTGGCCAATTAATTTCTTTCCGTTTATAGTAGAGATGGGGTCTTGCTCTTGCTCAGGCTGGTCTCGAACTCCTGAGCTCAAATGATCCGCCCACCTCGGCCTCCTAGAGAGCTAGGATTACAGGCGTGAGCCACCGCGCCCGGCCTGTTTCTCTTTTTGACTGTTCTAGTTTCTTAGTATTTGCCATATGAATTTTAGAATCCGGTAAAAATTTCTACAAAAAGCATGCTGGCGTTTCCATCGAGATTGCATTTGATCAAGTTGAAGAGGATTGAAATATTGACAATATTGAATCTTCCAATCCATGTACATGATATGTCCCTTGATTTATTTAGGTCATCTTAATTTCTCTCAACAGTATTTTGTAGTTTAGGTTTTTCACATCTTTTGTAAATTTATCCCCATATATTTCATATTTTTGATGTTATAGTAAATGATAGTGTTTTTAAACTTTCAATTCCTGATTGTTGGGCCAGGCGCGGTGGCTCACGCCTGTAATCCTAGCACTCTGGGAGGCCCAGGCGGGCGGATAGCTCGAGGTCTGGAGTTCGAAACCAGCCTGAGCAAGCGTGAGACCCCGTCTCTACTATAAACAGAAAGAAATTAATTGGCCAACTAATATATATAGAAAAAATTAGCCGGGCATGGTGGCATGCCTGTAGTCCCAGCTACTCGGGAGGCTGAGGCAGAAGGATCGCTTGAGCCCAGGAGTTTGAGGTTGCTGTGAGCTAGGCTGCTGCCTCAGCACTCACTCTAGCCTGGGCAACCAAGTGAGCCTCTGTCTCAAAAAAAAAAAAAAATTCTCAATTCCTGATTGTTCATTGCTAGTGGAATAGAAATACAATCAACTCTTATATGTTGACCTAATATTCTGCAGCCTTGCTAAACTCACTTACTAGTTTTGATGTACATTCCTTTGGATTTCTACATAGAAAATCATAAACCTGTGAATGACAATTTACTACTTCCTTTGCAGTGTGAATGCCAACTTGCTTTATTGACTGGAACTTCCAATATAATGTTGAGAAGTGTTGAGAAAAGGACATTTTTGTTCTTAAGGAGAAAACATCCAGTCTTTCAATATTAAGTGTGACGTTTGTTGTGGGTTTGTTATAGATGCCCTTCATTAGACTGAGGACGTTCCTTTTCATTCTTTGTGGAGGGATTTAAAAAAAAAAAGTCAGGGATGGATGTTGGGTTTTTGCAAATGCTTTTCCTATGTATTGAGATGCTCATGGTTTTTAGTGTTTTGAGTTTAATATGATGAATTACATTGATTTTTTTTTTTTTTAATGTTAAACCAAACCCTGCATTCTTGAGATAAACCTCATTTAGTCAGGTTTTATTAACTTTCAAATTTGCTAAAAACTTGTTAAGGAATTTTACATATTCATGGAGAATATTGGTCAGTAATTTACTTTTCTAAAAAAAGTCTTTGTCTGGTTTTAGTATTAGGGTAATGTTGGCATCAGACAAGTTGGGAAGTGTTCCCTTTTTTTCAATTTTCTGGAAGAGTTTGTGTAGAACTGGTGTTAATCAGGAAAGTCATGTGGGTCTGGGCTTTTCCTTGTGAACAGGTTGTATACTTTTTATACTATTCAATTTCTTTCATGTATAAAGGATTAACCAGGTTACCTATTGCTTAAGAGAGCTTTCATATTTTATATCTTTCAGTGAAATTGTTTCATCTAAGGGTTGTTGCATTTTTTTGATAAAGTTTTCCTTAATATTGTTATCCATTTCATATTTGTAGAATCTGTAACAATGCCACCTTTCTCATTCCTGATATTGGTAATTTGTGTCCTTTCTCTTTCTCTTCCCAATTTATCTGGTAGAAGTTTATCAAGTTCATTGATCTTCTCCAGGAACCTACTTTTAATTCCATTGATTTTTTTTTTTTTTTTTTTCCCAGTTTGTTTTTCTGTTTTCTATTTCATCTATTTCTTCTCTGATCTTTATTATTTCCTATCTTCTGCTTACTTCAGGTTTAATTTGCTTTTCTTTTTATTTTTTTTTAAGGTGGAAACTGAGGCCATTTATGGGAGACCTTTCTTATTTTCTAATATGGGCATTTAGTGCTATACATTTCCCTTCATGTACTGCATTAGCAGCATATCACATATTTTATTTTCATTCAGTTAAAAATACTTAATTTCCCATTTGACTCATTCTTTGACTCATAGGTTACTCAGAAGTGTGCTATTTAGTTTCCAAATATGTAGGGATTTTACATGAATCTTTTATTCATTCCTAAATAATTCCATGTTGGTCAGATAAGATATTTTGTGTAACTTTAATACTTTAACATTTATTGAGACTTGTTTTATATCCCAGGATATGGTCTCTTTGATAAATATTTCATGTGCCTTTGAAAAGAATGCAGATTCTGCTGTTATAGAGGGAAAATAAATGCCATATAAATGTCAGTAAGGTTAAATGAGTTGCTAGTATTGTTTATACTTTTTATCCTTAATGAATGTTGACTTGTTATGTCAATTATTGAAAATCTTTGTCTATAATTGTGGATTTTTCTATTTATCCTTGCAGCTCTATAATTTTTTACTTTATGTAGTTTGAATCTGTTGTTGGACGTATAATTTAGAATTCTTTCATCTTCTGGACCAAATTATCATTATAAAATGACCTTCTATGATAACATTCATTGCTAGGAAATCTCTGAAATTTTGTTTGATATAAATATAGCCATTCCACTAAATGATTAGTATTAGCATTGTATAAACCTCTGCCTGTGCTCATATTTGAAGTATGTTTCTGACAGGCAGCATACAGTTGGGTTTTGCTTGTTTTTATCCATTCTGAAAATCTTTGCATATTAATTGGGTTATTTAGACCATTTATATTTAATGAGACTATTGATGTGGTTAGGTTTAAATTTATCTTGCTATTTTCTATTTTTTCATCTGTTTTCCCATTTCTTTGAATTCTTTGAGTTTTTATGGTTCCATTTATCACTTTGCTTGGCTTATTAGCTACAACTCGTGTTTAGTGTTTGCTTCATAATTCACTTATATATCTTATTACAGTCTTCTGTTAAGCAATATTGTACCAATTCACATATAAACACTTTATAATAGTATACTTCCATTCATTCCCCTGACCTTTATGCTATTGCTGTCATGCATTTTACTTTTACATAGGTTATAAACCTTTGTTAACAATAAAACATTGTTGTTTTTGTTTAAATTGTCAATTACTGTTTAAGAAGAGTTGAACACTAAGAAAAACTGCTATGTACTTATGTAGTTACCATTTCTGGTGCTCTTAATTCCTTTATGTAGATACAGACTTCCATCTGGCATCATTTTCCTTCTGTCTGAAGGAATTTCTTTAACATTTCTTTTTGTTAAGAGTCTACTGATGATGAATTGTTCCATCTTTTGTGTATCTTGAGAGAGTCTTCATTTTGGAAGATGTTTTCACAGGGTATAGAACTCTAGGTTGACTGCTTTCTTTTCTTTCAGTATTTTAAAGATGGTGTCCTACTGCTGGGACTATAGGCATATGCCACTATGCCAGCCTCTTAAAAAAAAAAGCTGTTTTAGAGATGGGGGTCTCTCTATGTTGCCCAGGATGGTCTTGAACTCCTGGCCTCAAGCCAATCCTCCCACCTTGGCCTCCCAAAGTTCTGGGATTACAGGTGTGAGCCACCATGCCTGGCCTCTATCCAGTATATTTTAAAATCTCAGATGTTGTAGTCTTTATCTCTAAAAGTTTGGTATATTTAAAAAAAAATTCTTGGCCAGGCATGGTAGCTCACACCTATAATCCTAGAACTTTGGGAGGCCAAGACAAGAGGACTGCTTGAGTTTAGGAGCTCAAGACCAGCCTGAGCAAGAGCAACACCCCATCTCTACAAAAGATAGAAAAATTAGCCGGATGTGGTGGCACACGCCTGTAGTCCTATCTACCCAGGAGGATTGCTTGAGCCCAGGAGTTTGAGGTTGCTGTGAGCTAGGCTGACGCCATGGCACTCTAGCCTGGGAGACAATGTGAGGCCCTGTCCCCAAACAAACAAAATTTTTTTTTTGATGTTTCTATTTAACTTTTTGATCACATGGAATTCTGTTATAATTGTTTCAATGTCCTTATCTGCAAAAGGTAACAGTTACGTTAGTTCTGGTTGGTTATGATTATTTTTTTATCATTAACTATGTCGTATTTTGCTGTTTCTTTGCTTGTATGATTTGTTAGATGGGTCTGCAGCAGGGTTTAGTCTATGGTTAATTATTCCTCATTGCCGAGAAAGGATTTTTCCTGATTATTTCTCCCAATGTCCCTTGCATTATGGGTTTTTCAGATTGGCTGGTGGGAGCAGGTACTATTCCCAGCACTGCAGGAGGGTTGGGTACTATCATCTCTAATTTTGGAGGATGGGTTCTTTCCCAGGCCGTGGGAGGTGTGGTTCCGTGCATGCATTTGTTAGTCTCTGCTGAATGCTCCGAGAGACCTTCACAGGTCTCCAGAGTGCTGTCTCAGTGCAGCGCTCTCCTCTCCAGGATCGTGTGCTCTAGACTCGAGCTGTCTTGGCCTCCTGGATCCATTGCTTTGTTCATCAACTCAGGAGTCCATTGGCCTCAACCTAGCCTCCCTGGGCAAGAGTAGGGCTCACCTTGCTTGTTTCCTGTCTCTCAGAGACAACTCTTTTCTCTTACTTGATGTGTAGTATTGTCCAAACAGTTTTTCATATATTTTGTCCATTTTGGGTGGTTTCAGGTGGGGAAGATAAATCTGGTCCCTGTTACTCCATTTTTGGGAAGCGGAAGTGTTCTGTTGTCATTGTTTCGAGCCACTGGGTTTTGGGATGGTTTTTTTTTGAGACAGAGTCTCACTTTATTGCCCAGGGTAGAGTGAGTGCCATGGTGTCAGCCTAGCTCACAGCAACCTCAAACTCCTGGGCTCAAGCAATCCTGCTGCCTCAGCCTCCCGAGTAGCTGGGACTACAGGCATGCGCCACTATGCCCGGCTAATTTTTTCTATATATATTAGTTGGCCAATTAATTTCTTTCTATTTATAGTAGAGACGGGGTCTCACTCTTGCTCAGGCTGGTTTCGAACTCCTGAGCTCAAACGATCCGCCCACCTCGGCCTCCCAGAGAGCTAGGATTACAGGCGTGAGCCACCACGCCCGGCTAGTCTGCTTTCTGTTTCTGTGGATTTGCCTCTTATGACCCTTTTGTATAAATGATATTATATTCATACAATATGGTCTTTTCTGACTGGTTTCTTTCACTTAGGAAAGCATTTTAAAGATTCATGTTGTAGAACATACCACTTCATTTCTTTTTATTGCCAAATAACAGCCCATTGTATGGGTAATACCACACTTTATCCATTTATGAGTTTATGGACATCTGGGTCATTTCCACTTTTTGGGTATTATGAATAATGCTTCAGTGAGCATTCATGTCCAAGCTTGTGCGTAGACATGTGTTTTTAATCTTCTTGGGTAGATACGTAGGAGTGGAATTGCTGGGTCATATGGCAAACCTACGTTTAACATTTTAAGGAGCTGCCAGATTGTTTTCCGAAACAGCCACAGCAGTTCACATGTATGAACTACCGGCAGTGTATGTGGGCTCCAGTTTCTCCACATCCTTGCTAATACTTGTTATTTATGTTTTTTTTGATCATAGCCATTATAGTTGCTGTGACATGGCATCTTGTGTGGTTTTGATTTGTATTTGTCTGATGTTGATTATTGTTTCATGAACTTATTGGCCATTTGTATCTCTTCTTTGGAGAAATGACTATTCATATTCATATTCTTTACCCTTTTAAAATTAGGTTGTCCAACGTTTGGGGGATGGACACGCTTGAAGCTCTTACTCGAGGGGGCCGGGGGGGCATGGGCAATATATGTAACCTTAACACTTGTACCCCCATAATATGCTAAAATAAAATAAAAAATAAAAAATAAAAAAAGGTTATCTTTTTATTATTTAGGTGTAATAGTTCTTTATATACATTTTCAGTACAAGTTCTTTATCAGATATATGATTTGCAAAATTTTTCTCTTGCTTTGTGAGGTGTAACTTTTTGGACAGTGTGTTTTGGAGCACAGAAATTTTAACCTCAAGTCCAGTTTTTTTCTTTTATTGCTCATACTTCTGGTGTCATATTTAAGGTTTTGCCTAACCCAAGGTAACAAAGACGCTCTGTTATCTTCTACAAATTTTATAGTTTTAGCTCTTTTAGTTTGATCTATTTTGAGTTAATTTTTTTGTATGGCATGAGGTAGGGGGTCCAAATTCATTTTTCTGCATATGGATATCCAGTTGTATCAGCACTGTTTGTTTGGTTTTTTTTGTTTGTTTGTTTTTGAGACAGAGTCTTGCTTTGTTGCCCAGGCTAGAGTGAGTGCTGCGGCGTCAGCCTAGCTCACAGCAACCTCAAACTTCTGGGCTCAAGTGATCCTCCTGCCTCAGCCTCCTTAGTAGCTGGGACTACAGGCATGCACCACCTGCCTGGCTAATTTTTTCTATATATATTAGTTGGCCAATTAATTTCTTTCTATTTATAGTAGAGACAGGGTCTCACTCTCGCTCAGGCTGGTTTCAAACTCTTGACCTCAAGCAATCCGCCCTCCTCGGCCCCCCAGATTGCTAGGATTACAGGTGTGAGCCACTGCGCCCTGCCAGCACAGTTTGTTGAAAAGACTATTCTTTCCCTCCACTGAATTGTTTTGGCACTTTCATGAGAAATCAATTGACTATAAAGATGAGAGTTTATCTCTGGACTCTCACTTCTGTTGATCTATATGTCTATTCTTAGGCCAGTACCACACTTTATTGCAGTAAAGTTTGAAAGCTTTGAATTAAAGCAGTAAAGTTTGCAGTAAAAAAATTGCAGTAAAGTTTGAAGCTTTGCAGTAAGGTTTGAAATTGAGAAACGTTAAGTCCTCCAACTTTGTTTTTTTTTTTTTTTCCCTAAGATTGTTTTGGCTACTCCAGGTCCCTTGCATTTGTAATACGTATGTGTTTTAGGATCAGCTTGTCCATTTCGGCAAAGAAGCAAGCTGGGATTTTGATAGGGAGTGTGTTTAGCCTGTAGGTCAGTTTGGGGGAATATTGCCATATTAACAATATTAAGTCTTCTGATCCAGGGACATGGGATGTCTCTCCACTTATGTGTTCTTTAATTTCTTTCAGAAACATTTTGTAGTTTTCAGGGTGTAAGTCTTGTACTTCTCTTGTTAAATTTATTCCTAAGTATTCTTTTTGATATTGTAAATCATTTTAATTCCATTTGTTTTATTCATTGCTACCATATAGAAATGAGATTGAGTTTTATATCCTGTGATATTAATGAGCTCATTTATTAGTTCTAATAGATTTTTATGGAATTCCTCAGGATTCTCTCTATATAAGATAATGTCACCTACAAATAGTTTTATTTCTTCCTTTCCAATCTGGATGCTTTTTTTTCTTACATAATTGTTCTGAGTAGAAATTCTAGTACAACATAGAATGGAAGTTGCAAGAGTGGACATCCTTTTTTTTTTTTTTTTTTTTTGAGACAGAGTCTCACTTTATTGCCCAGGCTAGAGTGAGTGCCATGGCGTCAGCCTAGCTCACAGCAACCTCAAACTCCTGGGCTCAAGCAATCCTTCTGCCTCAGCCTCCCAAGTAGCTGGGACTACAGGCATGCGCCACCATGCCCGGCTCATTTTTTCTATATATATTAGCTGGCCAATTAATTTCTTTCTATTTATAGTAGAGATGGGGTCTCGCTCTTGCTCAGGCTGGTCTTGAACTCCTGAGCTCAAACGATCCACCCACCTCGGCCTCCCAGAGAGCTAGGATTACAGGCTTGAGCCACCAAG
>VSMD01076886.1:0-35528 GCA_008750895.1 Mirza zaza | reverse complement strand
AGCAAACTCTATTTGATCTAAACAAATGGATAAACAACAACACCATAATAGTTGGAGACTTTAACAACCCACTGACAGCACAGGACAGATCTTCCAAACAGAAAATCAACAAAGAAATAATGAACTTAAACAGAACTCTAGAACAAATGGGCCTGAATGACATTTACAGGACATTCTACCCCAAAACCACTGAATATACGTTCTTCTCATCAGCTCATGGGTCATTCTCTAAGATTGACCATATCCCAGAACACAAAGCATGTCTCAAACAATTTTAAAAAATAGAAATTATACCATGTATCTTTTCAGATCACAATGGAATAAATGTAGAAATCAACCCTAATAGGAACTCTCATTTCTACACAAAGTCATGGATACTAAACAACCTTCTACTGAAAGATCACTTCATAAACAGGGAAATCAAGATGGAAATCAAAAGATTCTCTGAACTAAATGACAAAGGAGACACAAGCCTGTGGGACACAGCTAAAGCAGTCCTGAGAGGAAAGTTTATTTCCATAAATGCCTATATCCAAAAGTCAAAAAGATCACAAATAGGCAACCTAATGAATCATCTCAAAGAGTTGGAAAAGGAGAACAGACCAACACCAAACCCAGCAGAAGAAGTGAAATCATTAAGATCAAATCAGAACTAAATGAAATTGACAAAAGGGAAACTATATGGAAGATTAATAAAACAAAAAGTTGGTTCTTTGAAAAAATAAACAAAATTGACACACCTTTGGCTAGACTAATGAAAAGCAGAAAAGAAAAATCTCTAATAAGCTCCATCAGGAAAATAAAGGAGAAATTACAACGAATGCCACGGAGATACAAAATATAATTTATGAATACTACAAAAACCTCTATGCACACAAACTGGAAAATGTGGAGGAAATGGACAATTTCTTAGAAACACACAGCCTTACTAGACTCATCCAGGAAGAAATAGAATTCCTGAACAGACCAATATCAAGTACTAAAATTAAAACAGCAATAAAAAAACCTTCCTAAAAATAAAAGTCCTGGACCGGATGGTTTCACACCTGTAAAGAAGACCTGGTGCCTATCCTGCAGAAATTGTTCCACAACATTGAGAAGGATGAAATCCTCCCCAACACATTTGATGAAGCAAACATAACCCTGATACCAAAACCAGGAAAGGATGCAACAAAAAAAGAAAACTACAGGCCAATATCCCTTATGAATATAGATGCAAAAATTCTCAACAAAATCCTAGCCAATCAAATCCAGGTGCTTGTCAAGAAAATAATCCATCACAACCAATTAAGCTTCATCCTAGGGATGCAGGGATGGTTCAACATATGCAAATCTATATATGTAATTCACCATATAAACAGAAGCAAAAACAAGACCATATGATCCTCTCAATAGACGCAGAGAAAGCATTTGACAAAATTCAACACCCTTTTATGATAAGAATGTTCAACAAGATAGGCATAGACGGGGCTTACCTAAAAATGATACAAGCCATATATGACAAACCCACAGCTGATATCATACTGAAAGGGGAAAAATTGAACGCATTCCCACTTAGAACTGGAACAAGGCAACGTTACCCACTATCTCCACTTCTATTCAACATAGTGCTGGAAGTCCTTCCTACAGCAATCAGACAAGAGAGCAGAATTAAGGGCGTCCAGATGGGATCAGAAGAGATCAAACTCTCACTCTTTGCTGATGACATGATATTAAACCTAGAAAACCCTGAGGATTCAACCCAGAGACTCCTTGAATTGGTAAATGAATTTAGTAAAGTCTCAGGATACAAAATCAATACACACAAATCAGAGGCATTCATTCATATACACCAACAACAGTCAAAGTGAGAACCAAATCAAAGACTCAATTCCCTTCAAAATAACAACAAAGAAAATAAAGTACCTAGGAATATATTTAACCAAGGAGGTAAAAGACCTCTACAGGGAGAACTATGAAACACTGAAGAAGGAAATAGCAGAGGATGTAAATAGGTGGAAGAACATACCATGTTCATGGGTCAGCAGAATCAACATTGTTAAAACATCTATACTACCCAAAGTGACCTACGGAGTCAATGCAATCCCTATTAAAATACCATCATCATTATTCACGGATATAGAAAAATTAATTTTATGCTTCATATGGAACCAGAGAAGACCCTGTATAGCAAAATCAATCCTAAGCAATAAAAACAAAATAGGAGGTATCAATTTACCACACTTCAAACTATACTACAAGGCTATAGTAATTAAAACAACTTGGGACTGGCACAAGAACAGGGACATTGACCAGTGGAACACAAAAGAGAACCCAGATATAAAACCATCCTCATATAGCCATCTAATCTTTAACAAAGCAGACAAAAACATACACTGGGGAAAAGTGTATCCTTATTCAATAAATGGTGCTGGGAAAACTGGATAGCCACATGTAGAAGACTGAAACAGGACCCACACCTTTTACCTCTCACAAAAATCAACTCACACTGAGTAACAGACTTGAACCTTACGTGTGAAACTATTAGAATTTTATAGGAAAACATTGGAAATACTCTTCTAGACATTGGCCTAGGCAAAGAATTTATGAAGAAGACCCCCAAGGCAATCACAGCAGCAACAAAAATACATAAATGGGACCTGATAAAATTAAAAAGCTTCTGCACAGCCAAAGAAACTGTCAAGAGAGCAAACAGACAACCCACAGAATGGGAGAGAATTTTTGCAAGCTACACAACCGATAAAGGGCTGATAACTAGAATCTATTTAGAACTCAGGAAAACTGGCAAGAAAAAATCAAACAACCCTATCAAAAAGTGGGCAAAGGACATGAACAGAAACTTTTCTAAAGAAGACTGAATAATGGTCAACAAAAATATGAAAAAATCCTCAACATCTCTAATCATCAGGGAAATGCAAATCAAAACTGCAATGAGATATCACCTATCTCCAGTAAGGATAGCCTTTATCAAAAGTCCCCAAATAATAAATGTTGGCCTGGATGTGGAGAGATAGGAACACTCCTACATTGCTGGTGGGACTGCAAACTAGTTCAACCTCTGTGGAAAGCAATATGGAGATACCTTGAAGCAATACAAGTAGATCTACCATTTGACCCAGCAATTCCACTACTGGGCATCTACCCAAAAGATCAAATGACACTCTACAAAAAAGACACCTGCACTCCAATGTTTATAGCAGCACAATTCAAATTACAAAGTTGTGGAAACAACCCAAGTGCCCATCAATACATGAGTGGATTAATAAAATGTGATATATGTATACCATAGAGTACTATTCAGCTTTAAGGAACAATGGTGATATAGCACCTCTTGTATTTTCCTGGATAAAGCTGGAACCCACTCTACTAAGTGAAGTATCTCAAGAACAGAAAAACAAGCACCACACGTACTCACCAGCAAATTGGTATTAACGGATCAACACCTAAGTGGACATATAGGAATAACATTTATCAGGTGTCAGGCAGATGGGAGGGGGGAGGATGGGATGGGTATATATATACATAATGAGCGAGATGTGCAACATTTGGGGGATGGTCACACTTGAAGCTTTGACTCAAGTGGGGGGGGCATAGGAAATATACATAACCTTAACATTTTTACCCCCATAATATGCTGAAATTAAAAAAATGAAAGAAATTAAAGGTATCCAAATCGGGGAAGAGGAAGTCAAACTACCATTTTTTGCTGAAGATATGATCTTATATCCAAAAAAAATTCCATAGATTTCACCAAGAGACTCCTGGAATTGATAAATAAATTCAGCAAAGTCTCAGGTTACAAAATCAATGTACACAAATCAGTAGCATTCCTACATACCAATAACAGTAAAGCTCAGAGTCAAATCAAAGACTCAATACTTTTCACAATTGCTACAAAGAAAATACAATACCTAGGAATAAACTTAAGCACAGAAGTGAAAGATCTTTACAAAGAAAACCACAAAACACTGTGGAAAGGAATTGCAGATAATACAAGCAAATGGAAAAACATATCATGCTCATGCATCAGCATAATCAACATTGTTAAAATGTCCATTCTACCCAAAGTGATTTACAGATTCAATGCAATCTCCATCAAAAAATGAACATCATATTTCACAGATCTAGAAACAATAATTCTACATTTTGTTTGGAAGCAGAAAAGAGCTCAAAGCCAAAGCAATCTTAACAAACAAATCAGGAGGCATCACATTACCAGCATTACCAGACTTCAAACTATAATATAATACATGATTATAGTAACCAAAAGAGCATAGTATTGGACAAAAATAGAGATATAAACCAATGGAACAGAACAAAAAGCCCAGATATAAAACCATCCACATACAGCCAACTGAACTTTGGTAAAGCAGACAACAATATACATTGGGGAAAAGAAGCACTATTCAATAAATGGTGCTGGGGAAATTGGACAGCTGAAGAATGAAACAGGATCCATATATTTTGCCATTCACAAAAATTGATTCAAGATGGATAAAGGATGTAAATATAAGAGATGAAACAATAAGAATTATAGAAGAAAATATTGGAAAAACTCTTCTAGATATTGGCTTAGGCAAAGAATTTATGACAAAGACTCCAATGGCGATCATGGCAACAACAAAAATAAATAAATGGGACTTAACTAAATTAAAAAGCTTCTGCACAGCTAAGGAAATAATCAACAGAGCAAATAGACAACCTACAGAATGGGAGAAAATATTCACAAGCTATACATCCAATAAAGGGCTAATACCCAGATTCTACAAAGAACTCAAGCAAATCAACAGAAAAAAATACAACAACCAAATTAAAAAGGGGGAAAAAGATGTGAACAGAAACTTCTCAAAGGAAGATAGACTAATGGCCAACAAACATTAAAAAAAATGCTCATCATCTCTAATCATCAGGGAAATGCAAATTATAAATACAATGAGACCACCTTACTCCAGTCAGAATGTTTTTTGTTAAAAAGTCCAAAAACAATAGATGCTGGTGTGGATACAGAGAGAAAGGAATGCTTTTACGCTATTGGTGGGACTGCAAATTAGTACGGCTTCTATGAAAAACAGTATGGAGATTCCTCAAAGAACTAAAAGGAGACCTACCATTTGATCTAGCAATCCCACTACTGGGTATTTATGCAAAGGAAAAGAAGTTATTTTATGAAAAAGACAGCTGCACTCAAATGTTTATTGCAGAACAATTCACAATTGCAAAGATGTGGAATCCACCCAAATGCCCATCAATTCATGAGTGGATTAACAAAATGTAATATATGTATACCACAGAATACTACTCAGCCATGAATAAGGATGAATTAATGCCTTTGGCAACAATTTGGATGGAACTAGAGACGATTATCCTGAGTGAAGTATCTAAAGAATGGAAAAATAAACACCACATGTACTCACTATTAAATTGGAAATAACTGATGTGCATACATGTGTGTAGAGGGAAGTAAAACCCAAGGGAAATCAAGCAGGGGAGAGGGGATAAAAGGGGATAGGAGAAAACCTATCTACCAAGTACAATGAACACTATCTGGATGACTGGCACACTTTTAACCCTGACTCAAGCATTACAAAAGTGATCCATGTAACCAGAAACATTTGTACCCCCATAATACTTTGAAATTTAAAAGAAAGGAAAATAAGAAAAATAAATAAATAAATAAAAGCCCAAAACTATATTCAGCCCTATATCATCCCTAATCGCTCTATTTTCCCTTGGGCCATGTACTTTTTGGTAGTTTCCATAGTATAAGCACTTAGAAGCCAATATCTTACCAAGTCCCAAGCCTTATCATCTCTTGACAACTATTCTAGAAAGGAAAAGGTATTTTAAAGGCACAAAGGAAATGGTTTTTAAAGCCCTTTCTCCCCTGAAACTAAGGGTTTTTACAACCAAGCCTTAAGGAAGGAGATATATTGATCCATAGTTGAAGGTGGCTTAACTGTGTTCCCTATAAAAAGAGAATTAAGAAATTAAAGGAAGATGTTGATAACAAATAAAGATCTAATTTTCCACACTTAGCCAGCTTTTCTCCCTGTGATTAGAGAAAGGCCATCCAAGGAAGAGAGAAATTAATTCTTCCTCTCTCTGCTTCCTTAAGCAGTTCCCTAATTTCATTTTGGGGAGAATACGATTGACAAACATTGCCTTCTTGGTGCAGTTAATCTGAGGGATCATGGTGAGGTACGGGGAGCATGATGGGCAGAGGAGAGCCTAAGTGAAATTCTTGTATCACCCAAACTCTCCACACACACACACAGAGACTCACATCTTACTGACGGATTGCTCTTGGAAGGATATCAAGGCTATGTAAGCATATTCAGATCCCCAAAGGACCCCCTCACCATTGTACATGCATTGCTGCATAGGAGATTCCAGCTGAAGTAATACTGCAAATGTAATTTATTATAATTCTTTACATGTCTGCATCTCTATAAAATTCTAACATAGTTATACTATATTACGTTGTTCATATCTCTCGATTGAATACTTGATTACATATATCTCTTTTAGTTTCTTTGCTATAAAAGTCCAGGAGGACAAGAAATGCATGTTTTTATTGGTTTCAAATTTTCTTCCTGTGTCCCTTCCCATTCAATATGAATTTAGCAAGTTCACATGCCAAACACTGAGCTGGAAGATAAATAAAACATGATACTTTCTCAATCAATCAATCAATAAATAAATACCAAATAGAAATCTGGAAATGAAGAATTCATTGAAGTTAATCTAGTGAGAGGCCTGTCAATTTTGTTTATCTTTTCAAAGAACCAACTTTGTGTTTCATTAATCTTCTCTATAATTCTTTTTTTATTACTAGATTAAACAGAACCAGAAAAGAAAGGATTTTAATAAGCAATCAGATATGAAAAAGGGGAAATCACAACTGATATCATGGTAATACAAAACATCATCTTTGAATACTATTAAAATCTCTATGCTCATAAACTTGAAAACATGGAGGAAATGGACAAATTCTTGGAAACCCACAACCTCCCTAGGCTCAATTAGGAAGAAACAGAACTCCTGAACAGACCAATCCAAGCACTGAAATTGAAGGAGCAATAAAAAGTCTCCCAACAACAACAACAAAAAGTCTTAGACAAGACAGTTTCACATCCTAATTTGAACAAACCTGCAGAGAAGAATTAGTATCTATACTTCAGAAATTATTCCATAACATTGAGAAGGAAGGAATCTTCCCTTATTCTGTCAACTCACTCTGTCAAAATCCTTAATGTAATCACATTATTTACCATGTAAAATAACATTTACTCTTTTGTCTTATAAGGTAATACTGACAGATTCTAGGGATTGGAACATGGACTTATCTTTTTGGGAGGTCATCATTCAGCCCACTACAATGTTCATGAGAGACACAGTTTTTCTTTCTTGCAATGTTTTGCCTGATTTTGGTATCAGGGTAATGCTGACCTTGTAGAATGATTTGGAAAATTTTCCTTTTTCTTTAATTTTTCTAGAAGAATATGTGTACCATTAATATTATTTTTAAAATCTTTGGTAGAATGTATGTTTAATTTCTTTCAAGAACTTTTCCTTTGTACTCATAGCTGGCCAACTGTTTGGTGCCAGAGGCCTGGCTTTCAACCTGTCTCAGCTTTTGACATGCCTTCCTCACTAAGCTTAATCATTTCTAGCTTTTGATTTAAAGTGAGAGACATGTGACTCTTTCTTTCACTTGAACACTTAGAAGCCATTGTAGAGTTATTAATTGGCCTAATTTCAACATTTTTGTGTCTCAGGGAATATGGAGGCCTGAGGATAGGGAGACAAATGGGGGAAAGCCAATCTGATGGAGTGGAACACACACATTTATCAATTAAGTTCGCCATCTTATAGGAGTACAGTTCATGGCAACCCAAAACAATTACGGCAGTAACATCCGAAGATGACTGATCACAGATCACCATAATAAATATAATAATAATGAAAAAGCTGGAAATATTCAGAGAATTACCAAAATGTGACACAGAGACATGCAGTGAGCACATGCTATTGGAAAAATTGAGCCAATAGACTTGCTCAATGCAGGGTTGCCACAAACCTTCAATTTGTAAAAAAAAAAAAATCACAATTATCTGTGAAGTACAATAAAGTAAAATAAATAAAACAAGGGACTCCTGTATTTCTTTGTATTACCTGTATCAAACACATTAAGCACTTATAGTAAGTGTTCAATGTATTGGATTAATATGTATGGAAATATATTAATATGTAATGAAAATGTATTGAATGAATAAAATTAATGAATAAATGAGGAAATAAATAAGCAAGTAAAAGTTCTTGTCTGTGTCATCATCATGTACTCCTCAGACATTACTTCCCACAACAGCTTGAAGTAAACAAATATGAATCACACCTACCCACACAACCTGTCTAAAAAATAGAGTTTCCAAAAAATTATTTTCCCAAAGTTTAGATTTCTATATCTACTAAGTTCTAGGAAGTCAGAATTGCCTGGATTTCTTGTACCCCCTCTCCAACACATGTTTTCTTCTCTGAGCTGTTTGTCTAGCCTGAGAACAGTCTCCTCAACACACTTTTATAATTTTGACATTTCAGTGACATTTTCCTATTGAACCACATATTAGTCTTTCTTGTCTCCCCTATTAGTCTGAAATTCCTTCAATACAGGTATTTGACTATTTTTTAATATATTCCAAAAACCCAAAAGAACAAAAGAGCCACACCTTTGGAATGACTCAAACCTAAATCTGAATACCAAGTGTTTCTGTTAATTTACAAGCATAGTATCATTGGGTAAGTTACTGCAACTCTCCATCTCAATTTTCTCATTTGGAAGTTGGCAATAATAGTATCTACCTCATAAAGTTGTCATTAGTATTAAATAAGGTCCATAAGCACCTATCATAGTTTCTAGCACATATTAAGGACACCTATAAATGGTACTTATAGCATGGGTGCATAATAAATAACAGGGTTATTTTTCCTTCAGGAAAATAGGAAGTTTCATAAGATACACATTTTAACAGTGTCCAAATTCAATCTATTTTAAATCTAGAAAGCATCCCCTTTTATTTGCTAAATGGAATTTACTGATCATAAAAACTTAGGAGGTGATATATGCCTATATATATATGCTTATTTGTATGTATATGCTTAAGTATGTCCTAATAAATAAATGGCTCAATTAGGCTCAATGAATTGCCTAAAATCTATATCCCCAGCAGCTCAACAATATTTGCACCAAAACCCAAATGAAGCCACAGAAATTTAAAGCTGAAACCTACAAGGAATCCTAGAAAGCACCTGAATCATCCCTTCATTGTTCTGATAAGAAATGTGATGTTGAGAAATGTAATGAGATACAAAGTCCATACAGTTAATGCATGGAAGAGCCTGTAGATGCCTCCCAGATTTGCAAGTATTATTGTTTTCTATCTAAATCTACATTCCCTGTATCTTCAATCCCCTGAATACCTGTGAAATCAAAAAGCAATCTTAACAATAACAAAGGAGTAGATGTATATACAGATTGCTTCCAGAGCAGTGTGATGTTATACCTACTGATCTGACGTATTGCTATAGAAATTTGCTCTATTTTCTCTAGTTTACAAATAAAGCAGTTCTCTGTTACATATTCAAACATTCTTAGCTTTTCCTTTCTCTCATTATTTAACTTTTGTTTGTAATTAGGACTCAGACATGAGGGCTTCTTTTTCTAAGTTTTAAAACCAATTTATGTTGTAATTCAAATGTATTTAAATAATTACTTCTTTCTGACAACAACTATGAAGTTAAACCCACATTCATACTGCTCAGCAACATAAACCTAGTACAGATGTTCATTTTCTTTCACATTTTATCCTTAAAGACTGAATCTCCAAGGACAATGAACAATAACTTTGGGCTTAATAAATGAATCAAAGAGGAAAGGGTGGGGAAACACTATTGACTCATGGCAAAGGCATTATTCCTCTTTATTGGCATAAGTGGTACTTGGGAATTTGGACATAGTGGGGCTGTTTCCTCACCTCCCCTTAAAGTAGAAAAAATTATTTGTATGTCAACATATGGGAAGTCAAACTCCCAAAACTATCACTAAAGTGTAAGTCTCATGAGGGCAGAAATTTTTGAGTGTTTTAGTCACTGCTGAAATCTCCAAGCAGAGTACCTGACTTGTAGCAGTCTCTCTGTAAACATTTGCTCACTGAAGGAAGTACACACACTTACCTGCTTACCTGACAATGAAATTCCTTAATAATATCACTAGTATCTAATATTAAGTCTGCCTTATAAGATTTTTGCCTACCATAGAGTCAGAGACAGTTCCCTTCAGGTACAGAAAAGAAAGGAAAGGAGAGATGGAAGATGAGTGTCTTAGTCCATTTTGTGCTACTATAACAGAATACCACACACTGGGTAATTTACAATGAATAGAAATGTATTGGCTCAGGGTTCTAGAGGCTGGGAAGTCCTAGACTGAGGGGTCAGTATCTGTTGAGTGTCATGCCATGGAAGAAGAGCAAATAGAGGGTGAGCAAGAGAGCAAGGGAAGGCTAACCTCATCCTTTTATAAGGAACTCACTCCTGAGATAATTAACCCACTCAAACCCACTCCCATGATAACAGCATTAATCCATTCATCATTAGGGCAGACCCTCAGGGCCTAATCACCCTCTATTAGGCCATACTTCCCAATGGTCTTGTATTGCAGATTAGGATTCCAACACATGCTTTTTAGGAGATACATTCTAACCATTAGTAAAAGGGTCTTTAGTTCTTAAAGCAATACTAATATTTGGGGCCAAAGCCAAAAGCAGCCAGAGAATAAGCAGACATTCTTTAATAATAGCATCACCAAGAGAAATTTATATATGAGGTATAATTATGGGATTGCATATAAATTTTATTCAAGCAAGTTAATGTGCATAGCTATCATATAATTTATCACTTCAAACTGAAATAGTCTATACACTCATCCATCTCCCCAAGTAGACAATGAGCTTCCTGAGGGCAGAGAAACCTTCTCATTCATTTTATTCCAGTGTCTGGCATATGACAGATGCTCAGTAAATTTCTTAGAGAGAAAAGGAAAAAAGGGCATCCAGTTGACACACTAATCTATTCCCTCAGATGGTAAGAAAGCACAGTTTGGAAGTTAATCTTTCATGCAACAAACATTAGATGCAGTCTCTGTCTTCAAGCACTTTACAATATGGAATGGAAGAAAAGGTAAATGTGAAGAAAGGTCTGAATTTTGAACTGTATCAGTCATTTGTGAGCTCCACACATCCATTCATCTAACTGAAGCCTGCATCCCTTCTAACATCTAAATTCGTTCACCTTACCCTCTAAAATCCATGTTGGGTCATAAACAGAGTGCTCTCTTCCACACCCACCCCACTCCACACTCCCCACTGCCCATTTCCCCTTCTGGAAGCACTATCAAAAACTGAAACCTCCACCTGAGCTCTCCTAGAACAGTCTCTTCAACTCTCCATGCAGCAGATAGGGTTTCCTTCCTAACTCCAGAGCCCCTATCTTACTCAGAGTAAAATTTAAAGTTCTGACCACTGAACAGAGAGAACCACTGAACATACGGTTCTCTCTGACTTACTACCTATGTAAGGACAAACAAAAATTTTTCAAAAGGGGCGTCATTTTCCCAATTGAAAATAAGAGAAACCCCACATGCACACACACACACACACACACCCCTTTTCCTAGAGCATTTACTTTAGAAACCTTGTAAGTACTTTCTTTTCTTTCTGAAACATATATAAATCTTTTTGAAAACAGATAGACCTCTTTCCAGCTTTGTGACCAAAGAATGTCTTTCTTGAGCACCTGGGAGCCATCTCTCTGAATGTGGACATCAAGGGAGATAGCACACCTATCTCCCAGTTTTTGTGAAAGGAGCCCAACTTATGTAGGCATCTTGCTCTACATTGCAAAACTATCTCCTGTCATAAATATATAACAAGTAATTTTTTCCTCTAGATAAAACCAATTAGCTAATATTGACAGTCACCTCAATTACCAAGTGACTCTAGAATGAACTATATGTGACAAATGGTACTACCAAGTTCTCCTCCTTGTTATTGTTTATCTTGAAAATATGTGTGTAATGGGTTGTATCTGCTTGGCTATATAAAAGGATGAAATTTTTTCTGTCTTTGCAATCCTAGCAGATTGCCTATAATGTGCATCACATTTTGGCTTAATGCTTATTCAATGATAATAGTGTTTTCTTTGCTACTACCTCTGTGGAGAGGATGTCTGGGTTAGGAGAAGATTTTGTTTTAAATTATAACAAAATTTTACATTTTATACATTTCTCCAGTAACTATCACTCTTCCCCTTGCTCCTTTCTCCTTCAAAGAACATCCTCCACATTTGTAGTGAATATCCTGTCTGTCTACAACATTCCTCAACACCACCACACATATCTATATGACCCACCCCTACTATGTATTCAGCTTTCTGCTCAATGTCACTTTATAAGAAAGGTGGTCCTTGACTATCCTGTATCAAATAATATCCCTTAGTCATCACACTCCTACTCTTACCTGTCTTTATTCATCCTCACAGCTCTTACCACTGCCTTAGCTATAAAAGAGCTAAGCTTTTGGCTACAGAAATACCTAAGCAGGAATTTATGATAGCTCAGTGACTCTTGTCACCTTTGCTTTCAAAATAACTGCAAACTTATAATTGGCAGCAAAGAGTTGTCATGCTCATGCACCAATACATATGTACATATGTTCTTACCTCATTAATCAAATAATCAAGGGAACAGAGAGGAAAAACTAATTTTTAATAATGAAAAGTGAAATTTTAGAATGTATAAATAAATGTTCCTGGGTGTGAAGACAAAGTAAAGATGAGAAATTTTATCCAATTCATTTATAGATTTATGTAACTCTAATGAAAATCTCAATGCGATTTGTTCAGAACTTGACAAAACAATTTAAAAATTTATTTTAAAAATTAAGCAGGTAATTCTAAACAGAAAGACATGAAGCATCCTAAAGCTATAATGATAAAACAAAATACTACTGATATAAAAGTAGATTAATAAAATAATATTGCTAGCCTAAAATAGAAATTAATTCATAATTTAAAAGATAGTCATAATCAATGAAAAATGAATGAATGATAAAAGTAGTATTTAATAAATGGTTTTAGAATAACTAATATATATTAAAAGAAAAAATAATTTGAGCACCTGATTTATAATATACTAAAAGAAATTCTATACAAGTTAAAGATTGAATCATAGGAAACTTGAAGAATCTATCTATTATAGATACAGAAGGAATGGCCTTTCTAGGCTTAGAAACTGCTATGGATCGAATATGTCCCCCAAAATTTCACATGTTAAAAACTGAATTGCCATTTTAACAGTATTAAGAGGTGGGGCCTTAAGGCCCATTAGGCCATGAAGGCTACACCCTCAAGAATGGATTAATGTCATATTTATTAATGCCAGGAGTGGGTTAGATATCTCAGGCATAGGCTCCTGGGAAAAGGATAAGTTTGACCCCCATTCTCTCTTCATCTTGTGCGTTCACTTCCACCCTTCCACCCTCCACCATGGGATGGCTCTCACCAAATACAGCTCCTCAATCTTGGACTTCCCAACCCCCAGAATCACAAGCCAAATAAATCTCTTTTCTTTCCAAATTACCGAGTCTGTGGTATTCTGTTACAGCAGCAGAAAATAAACTAAGACAAAAACTATTATATAAAAATAAATAAAAAGGAATAAAAAGAAGTGACCTTAAAAACTCAAAGTAAAAAGCAATTTTGAGAAAAAGTTTTTGCTGTAAATATGACAGATCGAGTTTAATATGTTGACTATATAAAGAGATCAAATAAGCAGATAATAAAAACACTAAAATCCCAAAAGATAAGTGAGCAAAAGTCAAAAACAGACAATTTATGAAAAAGGAAATATATCTATCAAAAAGACATGTGTAGCAGGTTCTGGCTGTTATCCTGGATCCTGCTCCTGGTATCCAGTCCACTGAGCTCTTTGTTTGATGCTCCCTGACAGCCAATAATTAGCCTCTATTTTGCTCCTCAACTCTGCCCTTGCGTTTCAAATGGAATTTGATATTTTATTGCCATTTCTTCTCTTCTGACTCCCACAAACTCTCAGATCCCAGTTTTGTTATGCCCTGCCTATGGAAAGGTAAGAAAACTAGAGAAAATCTCTATTATCCCTATTTTATATTTTACCATTTTACTTATTCAGTGCTACTATATTTTACTCTTCACTACTTTTATTTTTATATACAACATCCAGACAGGTGAAGGAATGTCATATACGGTACATAATGATCTGTATTATGATATTGCAAACATATAGTTAGAGCTCAAAAGGAAGGAAAGATGGAAGGGAGAAAGGGAAGGAGAAAGAAAAGGAAGGAAGGGAAGATCCTCTAAGCAACACTTCAACTTAAAGTATCTAAAACAACTGTCAACTCCAGGGTGTCACAAATCTACTAGGCACCATAGATACAGTTTGGGAACATATAATTTTTCAAAACCCTGTGAAAAACTATTGTTGATATAAAAATATAAAAAGAAAATTACAGGCTGGGCGCGGTGGCTCACGCCTGTAATCCCAGCTCTCTGGGAGGCCAAGGTGGGCGGATCGTTTGAGCTCAGGAGCTCGAGACCAGCCTCTCTACTATAAATAGAAAGAAATTAATTGGCCAACTAATATATATAGAAAAAAATTAGCTGGGCATGGCGGCGCATGCCTGTAGTCCCAGCTACTTGGGAGGCTGAGGCAGCAGGATTGCTTGAGCCCAGGAGTTTGAGGTTGCTGTGAGCTAGGCTGACGCTATGGCACTCACTCTAGCCTGGGCAATAAAGTGAGACTCTGTCTCAAAAAAAAAAGAAAAAAAAAGAAAATTACAAAATAAAAATGAACAATAATTGTCCAAAAGTCTGTTCTGAGACTCAATTAACTTTAAATTATAGTATTTATAAGCAATTCATTATGTTCAAAAAGTTTGTACATTATGTTATTTTACTATAAAATGATTCCCAAAGATATCTAACATTTAATTTATATATGGCCAAGAAATCACAGCCACATATAAATTAAATGTTATTCATAAGAATGTAATTTCAAAGTACATTTATAAAAGTATTTCCAAATTGTTCTATATCAAAAACTATATTTCATGTTGGGTTGAATTTTGAGTACATTTTAATATATTAATATTTGCTGTGAGGTGACTTAAGCCTCCAAAAATAAGAGTACTAAGGCTGCAAAGGTTTTTAATGGTACTAGTGCATGCTTTGAAAAATGCAAACATGCCTAGGAGGAGGGGAGGGTTCTATTTGCTTAATGGAACTCACCTTGAAGAAAGGGATGGTTGGGAGCATAAGTCTGATCCACAGATAATAGATTACAATTGAAGAGTGACTTTGAAATAGCACAGTAACATGCCGTTAAGATTGCCCTAGGACTCAGCTGAAACCTGGGGGCTAGGGAAACTGTAATAAATGGCACATAAGAAATTATATGATCATATCAGTGAAATATTTAAAAAGAACTAGTGAAGACAACTCGGCACAAATAGTAGTGGAGAGTGTTGGCCCCCCGTTCAACATGTGGCTGGCATTGTGTTACACTTAACCAGTGGAGAATGAGTCAGGCCATATTACCACATAGAAAGAGAGACAGCCAGTGATACAGGAGCATTGCAGCACTAGCATTGGACTAGCTGCTTCAGGCCTCATCAGCCTAGGAGCTGGGGCCATGTAGCCAGTTATGAGCTGGAGAGAAAATAGTGATTGCATGGCCAGAGCTAAACTCACAAACACATGTGAAAGACACATGAAAGTCCCACAGTTGTGTAATTACCACACAAAGACATTTTTATCATTATAATGACTATGTACATCTAGCCAGTAAGGCCTGGCGAAACACAGATAGTATAAAGAATTCTATTAAGTAGACACACAGAAAACCTTGAATATGCATTAGAGAAAAAATGCTGTCAGATGGTCAAATTGACCATGTTATTTCTGAAAGAATAAGGTACTCAGTTTGTGAGAAATTTTCTAAGGTTTAATTTTTGATTTTGTCCTTGCTAGGATTGTTGCAAACTCATAGTAAAACATTAGTCAGCTCTAGATCAACAAGGACACTGCAAGGTATTTCCAGCATGAAAAACAAACTTCACCTTCCCAAATTCCAATTTTGTCAAACCAAATGATGCATCCATTTGGAAAAGAAAAGAAAACAAGGCAACTACTTCAGAGCAGTACTTCATTAATAAATTCAGAACAGTCTGCTGTAAATAAAAATGTACAGATAAGAGGGAAAGGAAAAAAAATCTGAAAGATTCCAAGGCTTGTTGTGATAAATGTGCCATGGCTATCAAAACAAGCTTGTAAACAGTATTATGTGAATTTCTCTTTTGTTAATTTGGAATTTAAGTCCAATTTCCTAAGTGCAAAAGTGATCAATCCTGCAACAATATGATACTGTTTCTTGACAACATGGATAGACACCATCAAAGCCATATGTATACCCTAAAACAACAGACACTGCTATTTTTACTCACTTTATTTTTTTAGTTCCCTAAAACCAGATACATACAGAATAAGAATTTTCTCTGTATGTGAACAATCTAAATAAAATATACACTGGATATCTGATAACATCTTAAGAAATCTACAGAGAGGAAAATGTTGTCTATTTCTTTATCATGCAGAATCACTACATTAGAGATAAATGGATTCTCTCAAGACTCTCTTTCAAGCACTTTCAAGCTGCCTCTCTTTTAATTTTAGGGTGCATTAATAATACAATATTTTTTAGACTTGATCCAAGAGATTTAGAAAATATACTGATGCCTTCAATAGACAGGATATGGATCAGAATTCTCTTGACTATTTAAGGAATACATATATAAGTAAATTCAATTCACAACAGAGCCTATGTTTCCTCCATGGTGATAAAAATGCTGAAAACAAGTTATAAGGGCTAAATTTTTCTGGCTTTATTGGGAAGCTTAGGCTAAAGTAAAAGAGAAAAAAAGAACTAAAGCAATCTATAATAACTTTTCCCTTGTGAAAAAGTCTACTTCGAAACAATGGGATACTTATTCACAGAGAAATCTCCAAGTCAAATAAAAATGTTGCATAGTGGGGAAAATGCTGGCCTCATATCAAAAGCCCTGCATTCCAATCTCACTTTGTTCTTGCTAGCTGATAATCTGTGCCAAGTCTCTTATGTGCCTTATTAAATGAGGAATGAATTGGATCATTTCTAAAGATGTTCAACTCTAACATTTTATGATTCTATGAATCTCTACAAATGGAATCAATGTATATAAGAAAATGAGCCAAACAAAAGAAAGTAGAAAGGTATTAAGGAAAGTAAAATAACTAACAGAGTACTGTGCATAATTTACATTGTACAGACAAAACCTTTTGCACCATTCTAATCTCATAAATAAAATATAACCCAATCTACTTTGGGCAAAATACAGTTTAGAGAATTACAAAATAAAGATACAACCCTAAAATATACTGTATTCCATTACATGTATAAGTAATTTCAAAGTGATTTAATTTGGGTGATGTTTCCTATCTTATGAAACATAAGGACAAAATTATCTTAAATTACTACAACCAAGATTTAAGAAAGAATCTCTTCACTATACAGTTAATTAAAAAAGTGTTTCTAAAGAAATTTGTGAAACTGTCCTTCAGATAATTAGATTGTACTTTCTTTTTCATTGCATGGCATCAATTTTAGCATGCACATTTCCCCCCATGTTTACATTTCTCAAATTAGGATATGTCTTCCAAGTGATGGCACCTTAGATACAATGAAATATGGCAGTTGTTTATATGCCTGCCTTACCTTCTCTGTCACATTGTATTTGAGAAGGAAAAAAACAGAACTGTGGAAGAAATGAAAATCTAGTCATGATAAACAAATGGAGAGAAAAAAGAATTCCTCCATTAGTTGGAACACAGAAGAATTCCTACTAATTTACAGATACTCCCTCCTAGGAGGAGTAGCTCAAATCTCCCCACTTTGAGTGTGGGCTGCACTAGTGATTTACTTCCAAACAGAAGAATAGGGAAACGTTAAAGAGGGGGAATGCTGAGGAAGTAATTTTACAGTGGAAAAACCTGGCAAACACTACTACCTTGGTCAGTGCCCAAGATTAATATCATCAGTAATAACTCATGTTGATAGCATATACCCTTTATAGAATACGATGTAATGAGAATGGCAGTTACCTCTGTGGTATTCCTTACCAAAACCCAAACACCAGTGTAACCATGAGAGAATCACCAGACAAATCTTAATTAAAGGCTATTCTACAAAATGACTAACGTGTACTCCTGAAAACTGTCAAGGTCATGAAAAATAAGAAAAGTCTGAAAGACTGTCACAGAGCAGAGGAGACTAAGGAGACATGATGATTAAGTTTAATGTAGCATTCTGGATTGGATCCTGGAACAGAAAAAGGGCATTAAAAGAAAAATTAAGGAAATCTGAATAAAGTGTGGAGTTTAGTTAATAATGATATATCAGGGCCGGGCACGGTGGCTTACACCCGTAATCCTAGCACTCTGGGAGGCCAACTTGGGTGGATCGCTCAAGATCAGGAGTTCGAAACTAGCCTGAGGAAGAGAGAGACCCTGTTTCTACTAAAAATAGAAATTAATTGGCCAACTAAAAATATATAGAAAAAATTAGCCGGGCACGGTGGCACATGCCTGTAGTCCCAGCTACTCAGGAGGCAGAAAGATCACTTGAGCACAGGAGTTTGAGGTTGCTGTGAGCTAGGCTGACGCCACGACACTCTAGCCAGGGCAACAGAGTGGGACTCTGTCTCAAAAAAAAAAAAAGTATCAGTGTTGGTTTCCTAGTTTTGACAAATGGATCATAGGAATGTAAGATGCTACAATAGGAGAAACTGGAAGAAAGGTATGCAAGAACTCTTCTACACTATCTTTTGCAACTTTTCTATAAATGTAAAACTATTGTAAAATAGTTTATTTTAAAAATCAAGCCACACATAATTTCATAAACATCTTCTACCATAAAATGACCCTACAGATCAAAATCAGAAAAGAAGAATTATATCCTAAACTAATCCAGGTTTTATAAAATAACCAAATTAATACGTGTAATAATACAGGAAGATAAAATGCACTAAGGAGAATTAAGAAACTCTTATCTCAATTCTTACTGAGGGAACAGTTTTTCATTTGTGACAAGACCTGAAGCATATGTTAGCTCGTTTAATACAAAGCAACCATCAAAATAGTTAAATCCTCAACTGTTGTGCATTCCTATGGGTAGTAATATTTCTAGAATAATGAACCTTGTCCTCCCTTTTTCTGATAACCCATCATAACTCTGAATGTCTTGGGTTTCCAGGAAAGACATATGGGAAAATGTGTGAAATAAGTCATTAAACTTGAGCTTCAACTGCTGTACAGCTCATAAAACAAATAGAACTAAGCTGATTTATTTGAGCCATCCAATTTTTTACTCAAGAGACAGGGCCAAAATCACCCTTTAGCACTGCAATCCCCAACCCCCAGGCCAGAGGGCTGTTAGGGATGGGGCCACAGAGCTCCAACCCCCCTCCCCACCATGGAAAAATTGTCTTCCATGAAACTTAGGAACCAGGCCACACAACAGGAGGTGAGTGATGGGCAGCTAGGTAAGCAAGCAAAGCTTTATCCATATTTACAAATGCTCCCCATAGCTGGTATCACTGCCTGAGCTCTGCCCCCCCTCCGACCCCCCACCTCCCTAACCTCACCCCATCTGTGGAAAAATTGTCTTCCATGAAATTGGTCCCTGGTGCCAAAAAGGTTGGGGACCATTGCTTTTAGCATCCAAATGGTAATATGCTTTCTCCATATGAATGTCAGCAGTGCAATCAACAATTGCTATGTAGTCTAATTCACCAATCAACTACAAATACTGTCAAAGCCCCAACTTAAGATCAAATTGTGTTTTAAACTACTGTCCTATCTGTTATATATAATTTATAATGCATGTTCTCAATCACAACATTTTTACAAAAGGATAATCAAATGCATAGTATAGCTCAGAAAAAACTTTTTTTAATTCTTAAAATAAATGAAAGATGTTAAAAGGAATATAACTATGGCGGCTACTAGATCATGGACTCTCTTTTTCAGGCCTTGAAAACAGTAAGCCAACTGTGGCAGAGAGCACCCCAAAATAATGTATATCCTGAATTATTCCCTATTCAGACTCCACCTCATATTTTCCAAAGAGAATGGAAAGTAAGGACCTAAGGCAAGTTAGTTTCAGTGTTTCAGAGAATGGATAAAGGTGGAAAATGAGATTTGTAAGGATAGAAAAGAAGGGCAGCTATTATAAGAAACGCCCTGTGAACAGAATTTTTTACCTGACTTTCGGCAACAATGGAGGTTTCAAGAATTATATCTGGGGACATTTCCAAGGCTATAGATGGAAAGGTATGGAGGGTGATCTCCTGCTAGAGCCAAAGGTGTGGTCAGGAAGACCTGAAGATGCTTTGGGTAACCAAAAAATACACCCACAGTCACCTGCTAAGGCAGGCAAGAAAGTCTTGCACCAGGGACCTACCATGGATGCCAGAGGGATTCCAGGTATCAATGTAAGCCCACACACTGAATAGAGTGTAGGCTTTGGAAATAAACAGATCTGGATTTGAGTCTTCTGCTTTTAACTAGCCCTGTGACCATAAGAATCTTACTTACCTGCTCTAAGACTCAATTATCTTATTTATAAAATCTGAATAAAAAATCCTTCTGTATTAGTTTTCTATTGTTGCTATATGAAATTACCACAAATTTGGTAGCTGAAAACAACATAAATCATCATCTTATAGTTCTGGAGAAAAGAAGTCCTAAATGGGTCTCACTGGGCTAAAATTAAGGGGTTGGCAGGGCAGCATTCTTTCTGGAGGCTTTAAGGAAGAATCTGTCTCCTTCCTTTTCCAGTTTCTGGAGGCCTCTCACATCCTTGGATCATGACCCTATTCCTCTATCTTTGAAGCCAGCAATGTTCAGCCAAGTCCTTCTCATGCTGTTATCTCTCTCTCTTCTGCCTATCTCTTCCACTTTTAAGGATCCTATGATAACATTAGACCCACCCAGATAATCCAGTATAATCTCCATATTTTAAGATCCCCTGATTTATAACCTTAATTCTATTTGCAACCTTAATTCACTTTTTCCATGTAACATAACATATCTATAGGTTACAGAATTAGAATACAGACATTTTGGGGAGACCATTATACTGCTACTATACTATCACATACAGTTGTGAGAATTACATGCAATAATATATATAAAGTAATTGGTATATGAGTCCAAATAATAATAGCTTTCCTAGCCTCCCTAGGTTCTCTCCCCCATTTACCATCAGAGCATTTTCTCTAATCAATCTCTTTCATGTCTGATGCTATGTTGACATCTTCTTGGATGACCCAATCAACCAACTGTACCAACTCCAGCAGAGCTTCCATACTGTCAAGCATCACAATGTTAGAATTGGAAGAGACAAAATAAATCCTCTATTCCAATCACTTCATATTATAAATGAGAAAGACCATATCAAAGCAAATAGTAACTCTCCCAAGATCTATAATTAGTAAGCAGCATAGCTAGTACAAGAATACTTGAAGTACCCTTAGGATTATCCTATGCTGCCTATGGGATTCTGGGAAAGAAGCAAGCTCTTTGTTGACTATAGGAATTGAGATTCCAATGTGAAATTTCTGAAAGTAAAAAATAAGGTTCTAACAGTGATAAATATCTAAGGAGTGGAGGATAGGAGTCTTCTTGTAGAAGAGGACAGTTAGGGGGTTATGACTACTGCTTTCTTGATGGTGAACATCTGTGCAAGCTCCATTAGGAATTGCAGAAGCAGCACCAGACCACCAAGCTTAATCTGTTCATAAATGTGGGGTTTCTTGTGTTATACCACTATTTCTAGGGGAAAATGTATCCAGAGCTCCATCTAGGAATTCAAGCTTCTGGGAACACTCCACCACTATTCATATTTCCGACCACATTCCTTCTCCATCACCAAGAACATGGATTATTTCTCATTTTACTTCCTCAAACAACATATTTTCTCCAATTTCCTAGCATTGATGCCAAAAGAAGGGAAATATACACCATGAAAATATCTTTAAACAATAATTTTAACGAGGTAAAGCCTAGAATAGAACAAGTTTGTGAAAAGAGTACCACTGTTAAATATGTGAATATTGAACATTATGTCTATTTTAACCATATATTCCATGTTCAATATATACCTACAACAGTGCTGTACTAGAAACTCACTGTCCTTTCTCTAACATACTCAACATTTTCACCCAAATAATAGTCTTTTTTCCAATTAGTATGAGTCTGGAGAAAGTGATAATGATCTATGGTGGAATTTCCCATGTAATCAGAAACTGGCAGAACATGTAGATCCAACACCAATGTATTCACATAGTTTTGAATCTCAGATATTGGTAGGGGGGATGGATAGGGTAATAGCCATGTCTCATTTCTGCCCATGTGGTCAGCTACCATTAGTATCTTTTGCAGGAAAGTGAATATATGAAAATCAATTTGAGCTTCTTCTCTTTCAAATAGGGTGCTTTCATCTTTTGAAGCTAAGCCACTGTGTTTTTTCTTTGATGAATGTTTTATAAGTCTTCTCTATTTTCTCTCCTGCATAGTAACATTTCTATTGGAAATGAATAAGATTTAGAATTCATGACTGGCTGTGACATGTCCCGAAAAGTAGTTTAACTCTCTCAGATCATAAACTGTATTTGTATCATGTTCAGGGAGCAAAAGCAAAATGTTGTCCTCATCACTTTTTAAAAATTACCATGTAAATAAATTACTCCTTTGACATATGCCTTAGTATTATCTTTTTATATCTTAGCAAATATTAAATGCCTTAACTTTTCATTTACCTTACAACAAGTTAACCCTACTTCATATACCCACATCTCTGAGCCTGAAGAATCAACATTCCAATGAAGCATGCTCTCATATTCCTTCTCTCTCTTGAAATACTATATATCAACATTCATTTTTATGACTCACTTTACCTAGTCTCACATTTTTTACCATGTCTTATAAATTCTTTGTCCTTCACAAACATATTCATAATTCCCTGATCTTGCCCCAAGAACAAGATCAAGGCATGTGAGTGCTCCAGGAGAGGTAATGACCTGGTCATCCTTCATACCAATATTCTTTAAAAACTCTACTTATTCAACATTTGTTTATATACTTAACACTGCCTAGGAAAGAGGCAAAGAATGAAGACAGAATTTTCCTATAGATGTGTTTTTATTCTAATTGATGAACTAGAATTTTGACTTCCAGACATAGGGCAACTAATTAGACATGAACTCAAGTGGCTTGATATTATTTCCAGGACATAGTCCATGGGAGAGGGCGGGGGAGAACCAATTGTATAACTGACTAATACTGGTAATATGTCAAGTATGTGATGGTAGAATATTGTTTAAATTTGTCCAATAGATTTTTGGTAGTTGATAATCTATCTTTTCCATGTATCTCAAAAAAGGGGGTGAGAGCTCTGTAATTAGTGGAAATTATTTGAGAAATTTTGAGATGCATAGTTTATTATTTCAGAAGGAAACAGCATAAATACTTTTTCATTTTATTACTTTTCTTTCTATGGCAGTAATGTGTTCTAAGATTTTTTTTTTCATTTATTTATTTTGCTGCCAAGGGTCCTGAGACTCTTTTGGCATTCTTTTTTGTTACAGAGAATAGAAAAAAAAATTTTAATAAAAGGTCATTTATTTTTCCACTATAAATTTCATTATGTAGGTAATATTAATCATAGCAGAAGATACTAACCAAAAAAGAGAACAAAGGTAAATGAAAATATATTTTGTCCAGGTTAGAAGGTTTCTGAGAAAAGACAACTCAAAATTTCCCAATACTATACAGTATATTACTGAGGTAATGATGTTATGTCATGTGAATATCCATTCCTATTGTATTTCATATGATTTGTGAGTTGAGTTAGTGATGTGTGAAGCTGGCATTGAAAGCAAGATCAGTGAGTAATTTTGATTAAACACACTGAATTTATAGAATTTACACCACTTGGATACTAAAAATTGTCAGGCATTCTGTCTCACTGAAAGTTACTGGGAAAAGAGGCAAATTCTTCCTAGAACAGCAATTCTCAAGCTATGGTCTAGGAATAAGCATTTATTTGAGCATTTGGCTTAGTAGAATAGAATGAACATACTATAGAAAGAAATATCCCAAGAGGACATTGAGAGAACATTGATATATTAGGTTATTTCTCTTTTTCAGCGAGTCTTCAGAGTAGGACATTTGGAGAATCACTGACCATAAAAATTGTATTCCAAGATCTTAGAAGTATATCTCAAGTATCTGTCCTGTGCCCCTATCAGTAATGTCCCCCAAACCCACCATTCCTGATCTATTTAGCATGTAGTCTATGAAAAAGAACCACAGTAGGATAAAGAAAAATGAAAAGTTGTCAATGTGGTACATACAACCTATATTTTTCAGTTTGACATTTGCTTATATAACCACAGTTAGAACAGTCTCACTATTTGCAGTTTCTGAATCACCAAAAAGGAATCAACAGGGAAGCAACAACAACAAGAACAAAAAAGTTACACAAAATGGCCACAAAAGAGGCACTGAAGATTACTTTAAAATTTTGACAGAGAAAGAAATCATAAAAACAATTTGTTCCCCATTCTCTATTGATCTTTGAGCTCTACGTAATGCCAGTCTTGCCTAGGCAATAAACCTCCAATCTTTATGTCATTAATCTAATATTCATATCATTGGATGTTCTGTCTTAAAACATCATACATATCAACACAAGGAACATGATGAGTTAGGAGATGGCCAGTACTAGAAAGATAAGCCCTCACTAATCTTTCATTATTCTTTCACATAATACGAGTTAACAGAAGAAGAAGTCTAGGTGGTCACTGATCAGCCTACAAAAAAGAAATGACACTGTTTTCAACCATAGCTTTCCAAACTACAGTGTAACAGTTGCATGATTTTCCTGGTAAATGAAAAGAAACTCATATTTAGTTCAGAAAGAAGGCACCACAGCCCTAGGGAAGCAACAGCAAAAAGCAATGAGGTCAATACCAGCTCTGTTACAGATTTGGGGATTACATCAAATATATGCCAGCTATTTTTACCACTACTACTGCTTGACCCTGTAGGATATGGTCTTTTGGTACCTGACATCCATTTCACCCTCTTCTAAGTACCCTCCCTAATCACAGGAGCTAGAAAGCTAAAAACTACAGTTTCCTGATTACCAGTCAAGTATGATAATACAATATGCAAACAGATTCTGCCAATGAAATACATTCCTGAAGGATCTACAAAGCAGGAGGCCAACTTCTCACTGTTTGGTTACTGACAAGGAAAGTTGAAGAGTCATGTTTCCAGAAGTCAAATTCCTCATTATATTTGTAGTCACCAGTCAGGTGGGTATGAAAGGAAGCTGTTACAACATAGCAGTGGTAGTAGCTTCCTGGTCTCTAGATCTCAGCTCTGGATCTTAGTTTCATGATATTCCTCTGGCTTCCACTGCCCCAGCCATTCTCACAGGTGTTGTAAGCACCTAATTCTCTCTATGGCTTGATTCCAACTGAAAATACCTACTATGGTTCCACTTTCCTGCACTGAACTCTGAGAGATGCCTTTTCTGGCTCCTCCTTTTCAGCAGGAGGTGTTGTAAGTTAGGGTTACTGCTCAACATTCAGATAGTTAATATCTTCTATCAACTAACGTACATTCCCAAACTCTTTACCGTCTTTGTCTTGTTTGTTAAATACACTCACAGTGATCTAAATTTATAAGTACTTTTTCATATATTTAAGGGCAGAATATTACACAGGAATGGAAGAAAAATGGCACCACAAATTTGCATACTTCCTTTCTTCAAGAAGGGCTAGAATGAAGCAGAAATTTTAGTCTCTGATACAAAATCCCAGGGCAAGACTCTGGTTGTCTCCATTTTAATCTGGCTCTAGTATTATTCCTGGACCAATCTATTGTGGCTGGAATAAAGCTCTCCTTCTTAGAAAGCACTTCTATAACAATGGGTGGAGAGAAGAGGTGATGCTCTGAGAAGGTAAGATGGACAGATATTCTAATAGATTTTTCACTTTATCTGTATCCAAATACTAGGTCTGACAATTATCACCTGTTGGCCTAGAGCTTGTTATATAATATTCTTAACACACAGTTTACTTTTCCATCAAATGAATATAATTTTAAAACTTACATCATAGGATTTCTGTGAGGATTACAAGTGAAGCAATCTGAACAGTATCCAATATATTTTAAATGCTCAGTAAGCCTTAATATTTTTTTATCATTTTCATGATGCTTCAGCTAAGTGGGAGCATTGGCTGTCAATTTTCTTGGCAAAAGAAACCCAAATTTGCCTTTGATTGCATTTGCTTGAAGTCTAGACTCTATACCTAAAGGCCATCTAAGAACACTGACCACACAAACTTGTATCAGGTTATCATCTCAAAAAGAACATCACATTTCTAACTGAATTTAAATGATATAAATACAAGATAAAAGGAACCCATGATTATAGTCATGTCCTCTGGAGAAGAGAGTGATGTACACTCACTTCAAGATATGTGTTCAATTTAATCTAACACATAAAAGATCTTATTTTCCTGGAACCTACTGCTATAAACCAGCATCTACAACTGGAAATAAGATTTATTTAGATAATTTATCTTGAATTACCTAATAATGCCAGACCATGGGTTGGTAAACTTTTCTAGGCTTTGTGGGCCATATGTCACTCTTGCAAATACTCAACTATGTATGAAAACACAAAATCAGTCATAGACAATACATTAAAAAATGAGCATTGCTGTGTTCCAATACTTTATTTACAAAAACAAACAGTAGTCTAGACTTGGCCGTAGATTGACACTTCCTGGTCTAGATATAAAAGTACATATGGCTTATAAATCTTGAAAGTGGCTCCAAGTTTGTTACTCACACTTTGAAACTTAGCCCAGGTATAAAACCATCTCCAACAAGAAGTCTTCCTCAGCCCCACCCTCCCTTCCTACCTCCTTCTACCTCTTCTCAGGCTTCTCAAGTAAGCTTCTATTAGTTCTCTAATCCCCACTACCCCAGTTCATCCATGTCACTATAAGATTAATCTTTCTAAAATACTGTGCTGTGTATGCCACTTTCCTGCTCAAAATCCTTCAAGCATTTCTATCACCTATAACAATATGTTGAAACTTTATGCTGTTATTTAAAACATCCTATAATCTGGCTCCAACTGATTTTTCCATTTTAATATTTCTCTTCCCTTTTACAGAAATCATCCCATTAGGTAATCTACTCATTCTTACTCTTGGACATTTCTTTTATAATTCTTATCCTAATTTTTTTTCCTATTAGAGTAGTCTTTCCCTCCCCTATCTTCTTCATAAATCCAAATTTTTTATATTCTTCAAGGTCCAGAAAACAAAAATATTAACTCCTAAATAAAAATTTTCTTGACCCCTCTAGTCTGCAGCAATTATCTCCCTTTGACTTTACAAATAAAAGTTATTGTTTGTTAGTTTTTAAGGCTGGTCAAGTGAAGCAGAAAAGGTATTGTTCATATCACTCCTATGGCCCTTGCCACATATTTATTCATGCAACTTGTGTTGGTGTTATTGCAGCTGCTGGTGTTATTTTATTGGAACAGCGGATAGACTGTATGTTTCTTGAAAGCACAGACTGACTCTCAGGCCTCTTTGAAGAGCTCAGCATACTTTTTACATATACTGAATATACAGTTCATTAAAGCTAAATGACAAAAAGATATCCATGTATACCTCTTTGCAGTAAGTGTCTTTCAGCAATTTTGGGGCCTTCTAACATAAATGGGTTTGAAATGATGCTGTGAAGAAAAAGGACATTTTGTCCCCACTAAAGAACCCTACGGAAAGATTATTCATGATGTGTAAATTCTGGACTTTTGTTTTTCTTTTACCTAAAGCCTCTACATAGGCCATTTCTTATCATCCCCATCAAAACTGTAGGTAAGAAAATAAAAAGAAAGTACAAATCAATCAGTACTGTTCATTATTAGAAGCTTCATGGGTGAAAGTTTGATGGAAAAGAAACTTTAAGAAATGCCTAAAAGATTTTTAACATATTATGAATGCAATTGCCCGTGTTTTTGCTGTCTCTTATAAGTATAGATGAGTAATTGAGATTCAGCGTAGTTCTGTCAGGTATCATGGAAGCATTTAATTTCAAGCTAGAAAAATTCAGTGACATTTTGCATCATTTTAAATAATAATGCCTATGCATGTAGTGTCATTATAAATAGTAGCTTTTGATATTTGAAAAATGTTGCATTCTATTCAGAAAAGGATCCTTTTTTAACACGGAATTTTATTTTTTAAAGTAGAATAGTTATATATTAACCTCCTTCTCCAGTTTAACAACATAACTACTTTCATCCTTAATCACCCAACTCAAAATAACAGCTACAATATTCATAGGATGATGGTTTCAAAGCTGTCCTGCCCCAGTATTTCACAGTAATAGAGTTTGTATATTCTAGATTATAGATGAGGAAAGAAAAGGAAGGGAGGGGAAAACAATGAGGCTAGAATCAATTTTCCTAGTAAAGTTTTATCAATTTATGATGCCGGTTGTTAAAAGGAAAAACAAAAATCCAAAACAAACAAATAATAGAGGTTTCAAGTACATTTCAGAAAGGATCTGTAGCCTTTACAAAAAGATGTATCATAAAACTATTATCCTTGATACTACTTTATGCCCTTGTTCCCAGTTTTGGTTATAACTCTCGTGGAGGTCAATTCAGCACCCTGGGGAGAGAACTACTGCCTATCAGGAAAATAAACAACAGAAATATTAAACACAGAGGAGACTATGGAATGTTCTTTTTATTTGGAGAAAGTGAAAAACAGCCTTTCTACTGCACATACACAAAAATTAATAATAACCACATGAAAAGCAAGCATTCAGTTATCTTTTCCTCCACATCAAAAGACACTGCCATTTACCTTGTCAACTGAGAACAATTCCTCTTCTCCCAAAGTTATACTTTTGTTTCAATTTGTATATTATTTTCACCTGTATGGTTTTATCTGTATAGAATTTCTGCAAGTTTGTTGTCTACCTGTCAGGTTACTTTTTACATTATCATTTTAGTTTGCATCTAAAATTGTACATATGCCTCCAAAAAAGAATCAAGACTTATTTAGGAGTTAATTATACACAATTATCAACTGTTCCTTGCATCTAAAGACATACTAATATGCACATTTTTTTCCTGCCAAAACACATCTTCTCTTCTCATCTGTACAATGCTATTTTTTTCCTAATTATATGTGATGTCTTATTAATGGTATTTCATAGGGGAAATATGTCCAGATTCCTTTTAAAGGTGTAAACAATTAAATATGTTCAAAGTTGTGCCACAAATTAATAAATGACACTTGGAAAAACAATACAAGTGTTTTGTGAGATTAACCCAACAATAGCTTTATATACTCAATCAATATAATAGTGTAGTATGAATATTTTGGTATAATCAATTGTTTTCTTCTCTTTCTACTTAATTATAATTGTTTATTACAGATATTTTTTGGTGCTGGCATTACTTTTAGGATAATCAGATATGCAGCACCATAAACTAAGATATATGTTTCTCACTAGGAAGAATTTCAAAGTTGGCAGTACATTCATGTGTGAAGGAAGCCAAAAAAGATGGCAAGAATAAAATATGGGTTTGTCTATCTCCAAAGGGGGACAGAATGAGCTCAGGGGGAAATGAGGGTAGAAAAATATCACAAACTCTGACATGTAAACCTGTGTTTGAAAATTGAAATATTGTCTGTCAGTAGCCAACACATGCATATGAAATTGTTTCTTATATATGACAAATAGTTTCTTGTCTTCCTGGACTTGTACCACTCTCCCACTAGATTGTTACCATAACTTAAATATATGACTTTAATCTACAGGTACTTTAAATGATCACAGTCATTTTATAGTGAAGATCCACAATTAAGGTAATAGTCAATGGCAGCTCCCTAAATGTCAGTGTGGAATAATTAGGCTCGATAGGAAACCAAAAGCCATACAAATAATAAGAAAAATGTTGAACTGGAGCCAAACCTCATAATAACAAAGTTTCATATGTAAAAATTTCTGAGGGAAAAACTTCCTTAATCACTAAAAGTCTGTAGTCTAACTATGCTAAGTTTTTGACTATACATTACTGTCTTGGTAAACCATACATTGAGAGAATCTTCTATCTTCTTTCCATGCCCAACAACAGCACTAAATATGAAACATTATGACATTAGCCTTACTTAAGTTTGGATGACCTAAGTCCTTCACAGTTATCCATACTTTTAGACTTTGTTCTCAGACTTTCAATACCATCCAAATATTGCTTTTTAAATTTTTCTTTGTTATCTATTCCCTATGCATCATTTCATGCAGGCCCTACACCAAAAATAACCATCTTACTGAACAACTTATTTTCATTCTAAATACTCTTTTAACGTATTAATAACATCTTAGAGAACATGTATTTAAAAACATGGGCTCTCTAATTGACTACCTGGATTATAAGTCATGACCATGTGACTGCGAGTTTCTTAAACTTTCCAGGCCATAATTTGTAATAAAATTGAATAATATTTGTACCTAACTTAGTAAAATATCTTAAGAATTGAATGAGTTAATACATGTAGAATTCATATTAACATATAAAAAATTCATGTAAAACTGACATAGATTATGTATGCAATAAATGTTACAGGTATAAAATCCCAACTTTGCTAATATAGTAGGGAATAAAAGCCAGGCATGGTGGAGCATGTCTATAGTCTCTTAGAGAGGCTGAGGTGGGAGCATCAATTGAACCAGGCTGGCCAACATAGCAAGATTCCATCTCTTAAGAAAAAAAAAAGTAGAGAATATAATTTTAAATTTAAAAATTGTAAATATATGTACCACCATTGTTGACATATGACCACATATATTAAGCCAAAGAGAATTAGGAACTGAACAAATCTTATGTAGCATGCTCTACCCCTCCATGGTAGGAAATTGTAGCTAGCACGTACTCAGGCCCCTTTACAATTGTGTACAGGCTTTGTAATTAGTTCTCATCAAAAGAATGTGAACAAAAGTGGTATATGCTATTTCCTGCTGGGGCTATTAAGAATTGGGTAGGGATTTTCTCCCTTTTCTCCTTCTATTGGTTAGAGGCAAATGATACAAAGACCACAGATGGAATAAGCTGATTTGCTCCTGGATCCTGAATCACCAGGTAAAAGAAAGTTTCCCAGGAACCTGGAACACACGCATTAGATTGTTAGGTAAGTAAGGAAAAAACTTCTATTGTGAATCCTCCACTGAAATGAAGGGGTTTCTTTGTCACAGCAGTAAATAATAGCTTAACTAAAACAACTCATTTCTCCTGTTTTATCTTCATTTGCTTTGAAGAAAACTTGTGTTGGTAAAAGGAAGCTTAAGTTCACTGCTTTGGGGCAGATGCTTATATCTTCTGTTTACTGTGAGACATAGCTAGGAAATAAGGAATGGTTAGACAAGTGTACCTGGGACCAATGCTAATTTTCTGAAAATTTTGTGAGCTGGAAACTCTAATACCAAAAAAAGAAGTCTTTTCTGGTCACTTAACTTAAATCTTTAAAAAGTACTGCATAAAAAATTGCATGATAATGAAAGTTACTAAAAGAAGGAGATGTATAGTGTTATTCATTATATCCTAAAATCATTCTGATTTCCTAATTATATCCTAAAATAAATTATATTATTTTAGGATAAAATATATCCTAAAATCATTCTGATTTACTAATTTTTCTCCTTACTTTCAAGTTTCTTCCCAAGTCCTAACATCCTTCAAAAATATATAAAATAATGGAAATTCCATAGTCTCTTATGAAGAACACATTAGTCTCCTAAAGTTAAAGTCAATTTAATAGTTGTTGAAGCTAGTACATTTACTCTTTGAGAAATATACATATGTTTAAGGAAAGTTGTTTTTTTTTTTATCGACTTCTCGAAGTCAATCCAGCCTTTTAGGTAAATACATAATTGAGTTGATGTTTTTAAAGGTACATTATACACCTGAGAGATCACTGGATCTTATCTAGACACACAGACTGACTTAAACAAATGATGTTTCCTTATCCAATAAACTAGAACTTACGTTATCTGGTAAACTTCTCCAGCCCCCCATACAGACCCATGAGACTATAGCTGATGATCCATCTGGCCCATCCTGGATCTAAATACCAGTACCATTCAGTAGGTTAGTAATAGACCAAACCAAACATCTGTTACTTCAATACTAATTTTCTCAACCCCAGCACTATTGACTTTTGGGAGCCAGAAAAGAAGTTTTTGTTAAAACTTTTTGTCTTGACAAATAAGTATTTGTTGTTGGGGGCTATCCTTTGCATTGCAGGATGTTTTCAGCATCCCTGGCTTCTACATACTAAATGCCAGTAGCATTCCTTACCTCTCTTCAACACAGTCTAACAACCAAAAATGTATCTAAAGATTGCCAAGTGTCCCGTCTAGAGTAAAATTGCCCCTGATTGAAAACCACTACACAAGCAAAAAGGTTTCATTCCTTTTGGAAGATCAGAACATAAGAATGTACTAAGTTCATATAGCAAGCATATATTATTAAGCTAAATCTTAATTTCAATGGCTTAAACTTCTGCTGAAGCAATAATGCTAGACTATCATCTATAGCTTTAACTAATGGATTTAGTAGTTCCGCTCCAAACACAAATTCCTCTTTTGAAAATTCTGTTACATTAAAATTTAATTCCATTTAACTCTTCAACAACTGAAAAAAAAGAAAACTGAATCCCCCCCAATAAGAGTTGCAAATCCTTGCTGAGGATAATAGAAAAAAGAGGAAACAAAGGTTTGAGATAAGAAGAGAGGCAAAGTGTAAGTTAAAGTAGGAATGGATGTTTTTGCAGACATGCCTGCATCTTGCCAAAGAGAGATGAGACCATGTAAATCTTGGCCTTAATTTTGTATGCTTTTGTCTCTGTGAGGAGTAAAATACTTCAGTCAGTCAAAATATTTATTGTGTACCTATTAAGGGCCAGGCCCTGTTCTAAGATCTTTCTGCAAAGAAAATGAGAATGTTTGCTACAAGTATAAAATGATAATCAGTTATCAGATACATAGACCAATGATGGAAACCATTGCTCAGTGTCTCCTAAAACCTCTTTGCTAAGACAAAGTAGCAAAATTTTATCTTTCTTGAATCCAACCTCACCAAAAATTTATATCTTCACAATAAGAATACTTTCCAAAATCACCATATAACTTGATTCAATGATTATTTAGTTATTTACTAGTTGCTAGACACTGTGGCAGATGTGTGAAAGGTACACTGTATGTATTTACTCATAAAAGAACTCACAAACTCTTGGGGGAGGTTTGATATACAAAGTCTATATTCTAGCCATAGTAAACAATTTGTAGTTCCTGGACTTGTTCTATTTCATATCTCTGTCCTTTTGTGCATATGCTAATCACAATATTTGTTGAATTATGTTTTCCCCTTTATCTGCCTGTCCTATCCACTTTTAAAATGTACCTTAAGAGCCTCCTCTGTAAAATCCTTCATGACCCTTTCCTTATATGGAATTGATCAAGTCCTTTTTTGTCTTGCCTCTATAGCTGTACATGTTTACTCAATTATAGTAATGTAAGGCAACAATTTGCTCATATGTTTTCTTCTCCTCCTTATTAAGTTTCATGAACTCATATGAACACATCTTTTAATATTGTAGCCCTATAATACAGTTCAACAAACTAAATAAATTTTGGATACATGACAAAAGGAAAGAACAATACATGAAGTAAAGAATGTTATTATATTATAATATGCTTAACTACTGTGATCTGGAGAAGACTAAATGTATAAGCCATCTGGAGTTACCCTCTCCTTTAATATCCAGACAAAATGGCTCAAGCCCTTATCACACATTCCAAGATTTTCAAGGATTCCCAGAAGCTTTACACTCCCTGGACACCTCTCACGGAATTTCTGCTCACTATCTTACCTTCTTTAGATGATAGGCTTTTCATATATGTTCACCCTATATATATCCACCACCCCTCCTCCACTATTCTCCAAACTTCACTAACAAAAATATATAATAGACTTTTATCGAAATATAGCATAATATAGAATATGAAACTACCTAATATTTGACATTAGATATCCATGTTCAGCCTATTACTTTATTATGTAGAGCAATTAGCTACCACATTCCATGCAAGTCTAGGGTTTAGGTGTACCTTTGCATAACTTAAAAGGTTTACTAAATTGTACTGCTAATACAAGGAACCCTCCATATCCACAGGTTCCAAATCTACCGATTCAACAAACTACAGATCAAAAATTTAAAAAAATATAGCAACAATTAAAATAATACAAATTTTTAAAAATATAGTACAATACCTATTTACATAGCATTTACATTGTATTAGGTATTATAAGTAATCTGGAGATGATTTAAAGTACAGCATACAGGAGGATGTGCATAAGTCATGTGAAATTAAATAATTCAAACTTAAAACCATTGGGACTTTGGATTATTCTGAGCCATGAGACAAATGTGACTATATAGCCGGAGTCATGTGACATACAGCCACAATTTCTGCCCTTTTTTCCTGTAAATAATTAGGAAGGCCAAGTGGTACCAGAGACAAGACCCCCTCAGATCTTTACCCCTCCTCACAGAGTCATAAAGTTATATGCCTTGGCATGTAGCAATCTGTAACCAATCAACTTCTTGTAATGTATACACTGGTCTCAGATAGAAAATACAATACTGCTAGAACTCTTCTGTCTCTGCCTGTATAAGTGAAACCTTAACTTCTGCACTTTAGAACACTGACCCCATTTGTTTGGAGTCTATGTTTCCCAGGTGGCTATCCTCAAGCTTTGTGCTTGGATAAACTCTATACTTAATCATATTTTCTGAATCTCATTACTTAAGCCTGACAGTTATATGCAAATATTGTGCCATTTTAATATAAGGGACCTGACCATCCACAGATTTTGGTATCCACAGGGGGTCCTGGATACCAGAATGTGACTATATTTTGAGAGGGACCTAATACAAGTAGATCTACCATTTGATCCAGCAATTCCACTACTGGGCATCTACCCAAAAGATCAAAAGTCACTTTATGAAAAAGACACATGCACTTGAATGTTTATAGCAGCACAATTCACAACTGCAAAGCTGTGGAAACAACCCAAGTGCCCATCAATTCATGAGTAGATTAATAAAATGTGGTATATATATACCATGGAATACTACTCAGCTTTAAGAAACAATGGTGATATAGCACCTCTTGTA
>VSMD01076885.1:0-20936 GCA_008750895.1 Mirza zaza | reverse complement strand
GTGTATAAATAAACAACACACCATAGAAATATCTATAAATTTCTTAGTACTAAATAGAACATCATATTCACCAGGCTTGCTTAAGCTTATAAAATAAGTGAGGTTTATGTTTGGGTCATTATTAAGTACATTACCATCATAGATTGAAATTCTTATTTAATCAATATAATACAGCCAGATATTTTTCAAAGTTTTTCCATATGACCTTAGAAATGAAACCACATATATTAACAAATAAAGAAAAAGTTTTAAATCTCAATATTTTATACCATTTATGAATGTCATTGTGTTTAAAATAATATGCTTATAGATTCTAAAAAGAGATTTTGCTCATAATTTTTCTGCTTTGATAACATTTTTCAAATTTAGCTTCTTCCATTATTTTTGAAACTACTTTCATAACATTTTGAAAATTTAGCTTTTCTCATTATTTTTTGAATCAATGATCTCAATGGCTGTCCCTTCACTTTTGAACTATCAAAATAATTTATTCCGCAGCATATTGAGTAATACCAGATATATCTATCAAATTGAGTAATACCAGATATATCTATCAAATTTCAGCTTGCAAAATTAAGCATTTGATACATATAATCAAATAACTATTACCAGAGTTCCAGATAATAGAAAAGGGAGTTTCATATCCATTTCCTGAAAGATTATCAATGCTTCTATTTCTATGCTCTTAGGATATGCATTGCTCAATTATCAAACTGAATATGATAATGATAAGTCATTATTCAGTTATACTCCTAAATATTTCAAATATGTACTAAATGTCATTCTTTCTTTACCATTGGTAATGTGTACTCAATGAATTATAGTTGGCCTGAAAGTATTCATAGATAATTTAAATTACTTAATTTATTGAATATCTAACTGGAAAATTGTCTCTATTTGAAATAAAGTTTGGCATTATTCTAGAAATTGATATGCTCTGAACATTTCCATCTCATATTTTTACATTTTCTATCATCACATATTCTACAAAAATATTAAAAATTATTTGTATATGATAAGTAATAAGATGGAATGATTTTTTATTGTAAACTTTTCATTTCAGTTTTGTATAAACATATCCAAGCAAGAAGCACATAAATGCATAAAGATACTCCATTATCTGTAAGAATATGCTCAAGAACAGAATTGTCATTTTGTTTCCATATTTTCCAAATATGTTTTTTTAATGAAATGTACTTCTAAAACTTCTTACATAATTTTCTAAACTCGGTATGAATAAAATATATGTTGGTATATTAAAATGCTTAGTATTTACAAAGAAAACTATGCCCTAAGAATCTTAAAGCATATTTTCAGAAATTAAAGGTATCATAGTCCTTTCTTAAGCAACCTATTATAATTTTTTCACCATCCACAAATACACCACATAAAAACTCCTTATTACAGAATGCTTTATTAACACTAGAAGACAGTCTTATGACATGATCTATGGTTGACTGATTTGCCTGAAAGCCACTTTAATACTGAGGAAGAAGATTATTCTTCTCTAGAAAGGATGACAGAATGTAATAAATCATTTCTTCCATCATCTTCATAGCAATGAAGTTAAGGCTATCTGTTGATAGGAACCTAAATCAGGAGATGAACCTTTGTATAAAAAAATAGAAAATGCAAAGATGGCTTTCTCATTTTTTGAACCTTCCAGTACTACAATATATAATCACTAAAAATATGATGTAGTATGTGAAAAAAATTGAACTTGACTGACACTGTTCTGAGCTCTTTGTCTTTCCATTAGCACCTGCTTCAGAATTAGCATTAGATAACTGTCCTAGTTTGTTTGGGCTGCTATAACAAAATATCTTAGACTGGATAATTTATAAACAACAGAAATGTACTGCTACAATTCTGGAGAGTAGGAAGTCCAAGATGAAGGTGCCAGCAGATTCAGTATCTGTTTAAGTTTCTCTCCTTTTCAAAGATGGTCCCTTCTTGCAGCTTTGTGACATGGTGTAAGGGGCAAACAAGGTCCTTGTGGCATTTTGTATAAGAGCACTAATCCCATGACCTAATCACTTCCTAAAGATTTTCACCTTTAAATACGACTGCATTGAGGATTAGTTTACAATATATTAATTTTGGGATGGGGGGTGGACCCTTTGAGACCATAGCAGTAATTTTATATAAAGTTTTCTATCTATACTGAGTTTCCCTGAAAATAAAACCTACCCATAAAATAAATCCTAGCAGGATTTCTAAGCATTTGTGCAATATAAGCCCTACCCCAAAAATAAGAAATAGTGATAGGGGTGGCTACGCTGCGTATCTGCACAACCCATGCATTTTGTCACGGAGCAGTAAAGAAGGTGAGCAGCCCTTCTCATCTGCCCCATCGTGACAGCTACTATCCCAGAGGAGACCAGAAAGGTGTGGACATCCCTACCAAGGTTGGCTCCCCCTGTCAGGTCCCAGCCATTCTGTGTGTGCTGCAAGCTGAGGCTTTGAGGGGAAAATAACACATCCCCTGAAAATAAGCCCTAGGGTGTCTTCTTGAGAAAAAATAAATTAAAGATCCTGTCTTATTTTCGGGGAAACATGGTATTATGCTTACATAAATATAATGACTTAATAATATGTATTCAATGTCAATTAATGTTTTCTAAAAATTATAATATACTGGCAATATAATAAAATATTCATTTGATAGTATCAATTTATTATACCCATTGAATAAATCACAAATTTTCAAATATGTGACAGATCTTAAATAATTCCCTATTAAATTCCAGCCATTCATTCTAAATTCAACTAACACATGAGCTTCTCTACTTATGTCCTGAATAAAAGTAGTTTATCCTTTTAAAATCCTTTCTTATCTCTATAGTATTTGACAGATTAGGATGCATAAAGAATTTGATTAAAAATAAATAAATAAACAAATCACAGAGAGAAGACATTCAATTTTAAGAAGGATTTTTTCCTTCAATAAAATATCCTTTTTCATTCTATTTATTTGTTTGTTTATTTATTTATTTATTTATTTTCCTTCTTTAAAAAAAAAAAATCAGAATATTATTGGGGTACACACGTTTCGGTTACCTATACTGCATTTGCCTTGTGAAAGCCAGAGCTACAACCATGTCCATCCACATACAGTGCACTCTATATCCATTAGTTGTGAGTTTACCCGTCCCCACCACCCCTCTCCCACCTGCCTGGCACCTGATGAATATTACTTCCATGTGAGCACCTAAGTACTGATCAGTTAGTACCAATAGGATAGCAAGCACATGTGGTGCTTCTTTTTCCATTCTTATAATACTTTCCTTTGAAGGATGGACTCTAGTGCCACCCAGGATAATATAAGAGGTGTTAGTTGACCAGTGATTTTTTTATGGTTCAGTAATATTCCATGGTATACATATCCTACATTTTATTAATCCACTCATGTACTGATGGGCACATGGGATGTTTCCACATCTTTGCAATTATGAATTGTGCTGCCAAAAACATTCGAGTGCAGACATCTTTATTACAAAATGTCTTGTATTACATTGGATATATGCCTAGTAGTAGGTTTTCTGGATCAAATGGTATTTCTATTTTTAGTTCTTTGAGATATCTCCAAATTACTTTCCACAGAGGTTGCACTAATTTCCTGTACCACCAGCATTGTAGGAGTGTTCCTATCTCCCCACATCCATGCCAGCATTTGTTGTTTTGGAACTTTTTGACAAAAAACCTTCTCACTGAAATTATGTGAGACCTCATGGTGGTTTTGATTTGTATTTTCCTAATGATTAGAGAAATTGAGCAAGTTTTTATATGTTTGCTGGCCATTATTCTCTCTTCTTTTGAAAAGTTTCTGTTCATGCCCTTTGCCCAATTTTTAATAGGGTTGTTTTATTTTTTCTGGTTAATTTACTTAAGTTCTATATAGATTCTAGTTATCAGCCCTTTGTCAGATGTGTAGCATGCAAATATTTTCTCCCATTCTGTAGGTTGTCTATTCCTTCTAATGATAGTTTCCTTGGCTTTGCAGAAGCTTTTTAATTTGATCAGTTCCCATTTATTTATTTTTGTTGCTGCTGTGATTGCTTTGGGGGTCTTCTTCATAAATTCTTTGCCTAGGCCGACATCTATAAGTGTTTTCCCAACATTTTCTTCTAGAATTCATAAGGTTTCACATCTTAAGTTTAAGTTTTTTATCCATGATAAGTTGATTTTTTTAAGAGCTGAGAAATATAGGTCAGTTTCAATCTTTTCCATGTGGTTATTCAATTTTCTGAGCATCGTTTATTGAATAGAGATTCTTTTCCCCAGTGTATAATTTTGTCTGCTTTGTTGAAGATTAAATGACAATACAAAGATGGTTTTATATCTTGGTTCTCAGTCCTGTTTCAAAGGTCTATATCTCTGTTCTTGTGCCAGTACCATACTGTATTGGTTATTACAGTCTTGTAGTAAAGCTTGAATTCATAAACCAGATGTTCTCAAACTATGGCCCGTGGGCCACATACAGGTGTTTTTGCCTGTTTGTTTTTTTTACTTCGAAATAAGATATGTGCAGTGTGCATAGGAATTTGTTCACAGTTCTTTTTTAAACTATAGTCCAGCCCTCCAACAGTCTGAGGGACAGTGAACTGGCCTCCTGTTTAAAAAGCTTGAGGACCCCCATCCTAAACAGACCTACATCAAGCACAGTAATTGAAGCATCAATAAAAAATCTTCCAACAAAAAAAGTCCCAGACCAGTTGGGTTCACAACTGAATTTTACCAAACTTGGACAAAGAAGAACTCATACCTATACTGCAGAAATTATTCTACAATATTAATATGGATGGAATCCTCCCCAACTCATACTACGAAGCTTATTTCACCTTGATTGCAAAGCCAGGAAAGGACCCAACAAAAAAGAAAACACAGACCAATATCCCTCATGAATATACACACAGAAATTCTCAACAAATTCTTAGCAAACCAAATTCAACAGCACATCAAAGCAATAATTCATCATGACAAGTAGCTTTATCCCAGAGATGAAAGGATGGTTTAACATATTCAAATCTATAAATGTAATACACCATACAAATAAAAGCAATAACATAGACCATAAAATTCTCTCAATAGATGCAGAAAATGCATTTCACAAAATCAAGCACACTTTTATGATAAAAATTATTAACAAAATAGGCATAGATGGGACATACCTTGAAATTATTAAAGCCATATAAGTTAAACCCATGGCCAATATCATAATGAAGGGGAGGGGGAATTGAACTCACTTCCACTTATAACTGGAATCAGACAACATTTCCTACTCTCTCCACTTCTATCCAACATAGTGCTAGAAGTCCTTGCCAAGCAATCAGACAAGAGCAGGAAATTAAGGGATTCCAAATAAAGGCAGAAGAGGTCAAACTCTCACTCTTTGCTGATGATATGATATTATATCTAGAAAATATGAATGATTCAACCAAGAGACTCATGGAATTGATAGATAAAGTCAGTAAAGTCTTAGGATACAAAATCACTACACACAAATCCGTGATATTCATATACGCCAATAAGTGTAAAGCCAAAAATCAAATCAAGGACACAATAACTTTCACAATAGCATAAAAGAAAATTAAATCCTTAGTAGAACATTTAATGAAGGAGGTGAGAGACCTATTTAGGGAAAACTATGAAACACCGAGAAAAGAAATTGTAGAAGATGTAAGCATATGGAAACCCTCATGGATTGTCGGAATCAATAATGTTAAAATGTCCATACAACCTAAAGTGTTCTAAAGAATTAATGCAATCCCTATAAAAAGACCATCATCAGTCTTTGCAGACGTAGAAAAAATACTTCGATGCTTTGTATGAGTATACCATGTATAGCCAAAGCAATCTTAAGCAAAAAGAACAAATTGGGGGCATCAGTCTATGAGACTGAAATGCCCCTTTTTAACGAAACACTAACATTTATTTTATAATGTCCCTTGTTCAGATACCCCAATTAATTTATCTTCTTACAACATCAACAAAATAACTCACAATATATTGTGTCCAGGTATTTTACACTGGTGGATATACCAGCTAAATCAAGGTGATTCAGAAAATATTTGCCTTTCCACACCAAGTCCAGGCTAAAATGTTATCAAAAATTTTGGATTATTTTGTGTAATGCAATCCTTATTTCCATATTCACTCTACTGATTGTCCTAAAAAAATGTATTTCTGAACCTTCAATCTAATTTTGTTTTACCCTGAATGACAACTATAACAAATTTTCCATAATTTTAAGATTGCTAATGGCAACTGCCATGGTTTACACCCAGTAGTTTTTCTCATCTAATAATATGCTAGACTGGGGGTGAAATATTCATGGATTTTCTGGGAAAGAGGTGGAGAGTTCCTAGAACTAGGAACCTTTCCCTTTCTTAACCTTATAGTATAACTTTCAAGAGTTGCCATGACATTTGTAAACTGTCATGGTGCTGTTGGGTGTGAGTTTTACTATGTTAATGGGGGTAGTTCATTTAGGGACACTCTTGCCTCAAATGTTCACATGTCCCAATTAAAGAAATTACCCATTACCTTTGATAAAAACATTATTGCTAAAATAAAATAAGTAAAGGGTCCCTATTGGTTACATTTATTTTAGCTAAGCATATTCACATTCTTGTGACTTTCTTATCCTGTTGGCCTTTTCCTTCTGACCCCCACCCTAATTGTCTGCAGGATATCTGACTCCTACTATTGGTAAGCCTATTTAGTGTACACCCCCTTCAATCCCCACCAGTATTGCCTAAATCTGGAGATTGTTGAGATTTTTGCATAGCTTCCAATCTTTGTTATAAGTAACATTTCTTCCTTCTGCCTAGATTAATAGTCCCTTGTATAAGAAGAGCCCTACATAGCTATTCATCTTAAAGTCTTCAAATAATAAATATAATACCTTAGTTATAAAAGTTCTGGGAAACTTAGATGGATCTTCTATAATGACATTAACAATAAAACCCATATTACTGACCTTTCTTTGAGGAAGGGAAACACAAAGCATGAGCTAGTCTGTAGAAAGAAGGGGCATTCATAATTTTCTTGAGCTACACAATTTTATTTGCTTCCCTAACCCTAAGTGCTTTGCTTCCATCAGTGCTTGATGACTAGCTGGATATTGAAGTTGAAAAGGCTTCTGGGAACAGGCATAATAAAAGTCTGGAGCCTCAGAGTGAGAGGAAAGAACATTCTAAGAAGATGCTTCAAGGTTCTCTGGTTTGAATAAAAAAGGGATAACATTTCTGGAAGATTCATGTGAGTTGGACCATTGATTTATTATGGCTCCAGTTTTTAGGGAATATTGTTCACTGAACAGAAAATAAAACAATCAACAGAGCAAATATAAAACCTATAGAATGGGAGCTATACATCCAATAAAGGGATGATATCCAGAATTGAATGAGAACTCAAGGAAATAAAAAAAAATAAAACTATTAAAAACTGGGTAACAGACATGAAGAGAACTTTCTCACAAAAATAATTGCCTTCTTATTTCTCAATAGTGAGGGTAATCTGGCTGCAGAGTTTGAAATGAGGTTTAATGAGGCTGCATATTTTTGTCTTCTAGAGCCGCGGTCCCCAATCCCAGAACCATGGACAAGTACCTGTCAGGGCCACACAGCAAGAAGTGAGTGGCAGGCAAGCCAGCTAAGTCTCATCTGCATTTATGGCCTCTCCTGATCACTCCCATCATTGCATAAGCTCTGCCTCCTGTCAGATCAGCAAAGGCATTTGATTCTCATAGGAATGTGAACCCTACTGCAAACTCTGCACGTGAGGGATCTTGGTTGTGCACTCTTTATGAGAATCTGATGCCTGATGATCTGAGGTGGAGCTGAGGTGATGATGCCAGCACTGGAAAGTGGCTTCAAATACAGCTTATCATTAGCAGAGAGATTTGCACAATAAATGTAATGTGCATGAATCATCCCCAAACCATCCCCCCTGTCCCGCCATCAGTGGAAAAATGGTCGTCCACGAAACCAGTGCCTGGTCGTCCACGAAACCAGTGCCAATCCAAAAAGATTGGGAATCGCTGTTCTAGAGGATAGAAAAAGGCAGCATATGAATTTTGGGTAGATGTTTCTTAATAAGGAAAATAGAATACTCTTTAAGATGTATGTCTGGGTTGTTAATCACACTCTTCCTAAGAATGCTTTCAGTTCTGAAGTAACCCAAACTGTTGATTTTAGTTAGAGTTATGAGTTTCCTTTCTTTTACTCACTTCTTTTTTCATATTTGTCTTTTAGATATCTATTAAGACATTTTCCTCCTACAAATTCAGAATGGCAGGTATTGAGATGCATTTCACACTTGTGAATTTAGACAAACATGGGGGAAATCACTAAATTTAATAATATGAGTAAATAAACTGTGAGGCATTTCTGATTGAACTATAAGATAACTAGTTTTGAACTAAAGCATGACAAATCATTGAGGTACAGATGCAGAAAGCCTTACATTTAGTGTCAACATTTCTTCTTTAATAAAGTGTCCTGTGTAACTGCTAAGAGATAAAGTCTCTGTTTTTTGTGAAAATTGGCTTTTTTAGGGGCTTCCTGAAAGAAGAACAGCAATCTAGTTTGTATCCATTACAATATGAAAGGAGTAAGAAAGGTAGTATATTACCAGATTTCAAAATGAATAAAGAAAATAGTTTTGTTTGTACTCTGTAAGGTTCATGTATTTGATCTGGGACAAATCAAACATGATTATTTTTAAGATGGAATGAAATAATTTTACATAGGTCAGGCTCGGAAAAACCAGGACACATGTTAGGAAAGTTTCTTAATCCAGTATAGATTAGACTGACAGATTGTTTCACTCTCTCTCTCTCTTTTCCTCTTTCTCTCACTTCTGTCTCTCTCTCTCTCTCTTAGAATATCTACCTATATTGAAATACAACTCACCTAGGTACGTGTGTGTGTATGTATGTATGTATACAAACTAAGTATGCATAATGTGAAAATGTGGAATCTGAAATGCCTCAAAATTCAAGACTTTTTAAAGACTAATATAACATTCAAATAAAAAGCTCATTGGTGCATTTCAGATTTTGAATTTTTGGATAAGGGATACTGAATCCATAGCTAATGCAAATATTCCAAAATCTGAAAGAATCCAAAATCCAAAACCCTTCTGGTTCAAACATTTTAGATAAGGGATACTCAACCTGTATATGTGTGTGTGTGTGTGTGTGTATGTTTATAAGTATATGTACATGTACATATGTCTACATATAAATACACACACAGCTGACCCTTGAGCAACATGAGTTTAAACTGTGCAGGTCCACTTATATGAGGATATTTTTCAATAAAATTTACATCAATTGTGCCTGCGTCTCCTTCCATCTCCTTCACCTCTTTGGCCTCAGCCACTCCTGAGACAGCAAATCCGACCTGACCTCCTTCTCCTCCTGAGCCTTTTCAATGTGAAGATGACAAGTATGAAGACCTTTTTGATTATCAACTTCCACTTGATGAATAGTAAATATATCTTTTCCTTATGATTTCCTTAGTAACATTTTTGTATAGCTTACTTTATTGTAAAACATAGTATATAATAAATATAACATACAAACTATATGTTAATTGATGGTTTACATTATCAGTAAGGCTTCTGATCAACAGTAGGCTATTAGTAGATATGTGTTTGGGGCGTCAAAATTTATATACAAATTTTCAGCTGTGCAGAGAGTCAGGGATCCTAATCCCTATGCTGCTCAAGGATCAACTGTGTGTGTGTGTGTGTGTGTGTGTGTGTGTGTGTGTATACACCTTAATGCTGCATAATCAGTACTGGGTTTCCTTTTGGTATAATGGAAATGTTTTGGAACTAGCTAGAGGGGATGTTTGTACAATATAGAAAATGTACTTAAATGCCATTGATTTGCTCATTTTAACATGGTTAATTTTATATTACATGAATTTTACTTCAATGAAAATTTTAAAAATCTGTAAGTATATATGTTTATAATTATATGAACAAAGACTTACATATGGAATTATAAATACTAAATTGTTAATGTCACTTAAGCCAGAAGAAAGCAGTGGGATGTGGGTGGCATTTTATTTTACTTTATGCATGTTTGTATTTCTTTGTGTCTTTTGTAATTTAAAAAAAGCAAATAAAGAAAACAAATTTAAAATAACTACCCCTTTTCCACAAATGGTGACATACACTAATGCAGTGAAACTCTCTTAACTACCATCTACTTAACTAACTTACTCTATATAACAACGTTATTTTTTCGTTTTTTAAAACCTATCAATATTTACTACACACTGACTTATGCAGTAAATAGGCTACTCTGCATAATATGCCTACTCATTTATTTTCCTATCAGATTCTTCCCAAGAATCAGTTATATCTTTCATCAAATGTTATTATAGCAATTGTACTTATCGTAATTACATGTTTACCTTTTATGTAAAATGATAAAAACATGAGCATGAAATGAAATGTATTATTTTTATAAAATTAATTCAATGTTTTGGAAAGATTTTTAAAAAGTGTGCCATTTAAAATTTTGCTGTTGATCAGTCATAAGGCAATAAGGAAAAAAATTAAATCTATAAAATTCTAGAAGCATTCTAGATTCATATCAATTTCAGTATGTCTTTTAACTTTTTGTTCTTCATTGAATAAATTGAAAATTGTGAAAAAATTGGTATTGAGTATTATATATGCAAAAATGTTCTATCAGATGACTCATATTCAAAAATATATTTTATCTACCAAAGACTGGTGAATGAATGAATATTACATATTTTCAGAGATTCCTTCCTTTTAGTAGCTTTCGGAGTTATCAGACCAGCTACCAGTCCTGAATGTTTCATAAAATAGAGCTCTTACCACATGAGTTTTAGCTTACTACTATAGATCTGTGCCAAGGAGGATGGTTTGGGAAGGATAACTCTAATATTACTATAAATAGTGGCCATGTGCATAACCTTGTTGGAGACACATTTATAGATTTGTTATAAAATTCTCAACTGTAAATATTTAACCAGGAAGATATGTTCCCAGATTGCCCCACAGTTAAGTTGTCAGGCATGCAAAGGCACATTTTGGGGCCTCCATAACTCCCCATTACTTTCCCCTCCTCCCAGGCATAATGTGCTCCAAAGTGAACAATTCTGCATATGCCTTCCATAGTAGGAGCCACCTTATTTCTCTATTTTCAGTAAGCTTTCTACATTCCTATATGATAAAGTTGTTTAAAACACAAAATTTAGTATTAATTGCATCTGGAATCTTTACAGTTTGTTCCTGAAAATGAGTACTGTAATGTACAGGTAACTATATCAGCTAGAAAGAAATCATCTTTTCCATTTCACAAGTAGTATTTTATTTTGGAGCCTGAAAGATAATAAGAGGACATTTCAATAATTCAAGTAGGAAAATGGTGCTGTAGGTTACTTTCATCTGAAGAGTATATTTTTTAGCATTGTTAGAGTTACAAGGGAGAAGTCCAAATATTAAACTAGATATTCTGGCAGTTTTTAATATTTTGCATCATTTTTGAGTTATTGTAAATGTCCTTCCTTGTAGGAGTTTTGAAAGGTCAATGTATAAAATGGAAACTTTTCCCTCAAGAGGAATAAAGGCATGTAAGATGTTAAAAGGGCTTGTAGGTAGCATATTAACTTGACATTTTCTATTGAGCATGTATGTATAGTGCCAAATGATGATGAAAATGAGTGCCAGTTAGATAAAGAAACTATTTTTGTAATACAGCGGACGCCTAGTATTTGGATGTTTTTTTTTTCTTTTTTTTTGTAAGTGTAAGAAAAAAAAGTGACTTAATTTCAAACTTCAAATCACAAAACTTGATGATTGCTACTAGTTGTGTGATACTTCTTCCCAAACAAACAAAAAGGAGATATATCACTCAGTGACACATCCAATGATCCTTGTCTTCATGGATCTTATATTTTAGCAAGGGAAACAATATTAAATAATAAAAATAAGAAATAACATGGATTTTTATCAACCAAATACCTGGGGGAAGAGCATTTCAGGCAAAGCGAACAGCAGGTATATATATCTTGAGTTGACGATGTGATTGGCATATTAAAGTAGTGTGGCTGAAACAGATGAGTAAGGAAGAAAGTAGTAAAAGGTGATGTCAAAGAAAAGCTGGATTGGTAAGGGTGAGAAGATCATGAAGGAGCTTGTAGGCCATTGTAAGGACTTAGAATTTTCCTCTGAGTAAAAAGAGCTTGAGGAGATTAATGACATAATTTGACTTATTAATAGCATCACCCTAACTACTGTGTGGTGCACCTTATAGTGGAATAAGAATAGAAGCAGGAAGACAAGTTAGAAGGGCATTGCAGGTTTTCAGGCAAAAGATGGTGGTGGTTCAGACTAGGGCAAAAAATGAAGGTGGTGAGAAATGGTTTGATTCAAGAAATATTTAGAAAGCACAACTAACAAGATTTTCTATGGAATTGTACATGGATGTGAAAGAAAACAGAGTCAAACATAAATCCAAAGTACCTGGGCTAAGTAATAGGAAGGATGGAGTCACCATAAAATGAGATGCGGAATGTTGTAGGAGAAGTAGATTATGAGGTAAAAACCATCAGGAATTCAGTTTTTTGACATATCTTTAATTTGACATGTCTATTAGACATAATATCAGTATTGTTGTTCTAATGTAATGAATCATTTTATTATGTGTTTAATTCAACTTATTTATCTGTAAGACTTCACATCTGAAATTCAGATGCTATTATGGATAAAATTTGATATATAAAGTATTAATTTATTCATAACTTTTTTTCAGGACTCATCTAGGACAATAAGCAAGGTCAGAAAAATAGAATATTAAATGTTGGGCCAATGAATTGTATTTTTTTCCAATATAGCAAAAATAAATATAATAATATATAGGTAATTTTTTGGTTTAATTATGAAGTATTTGTAAACATTTTATAAAGTGCAAATCTATACACCTTGATCCTCTGAATAAATTTTATGAAAAATATTTTGATTGTCATGGAGGTTGTATATTAAATAAGGTGTCCTGTTGAGGTTTTCATTGTTATTGCTGAAGTTTGAAATAAGTCATTTTTGATTGTATAACAACTGAAAAATATAATTTGACATTTTTAATATGAAGACCATAATGGTATTTACAGATGAACTTGAGCTCTGCTAATTTTATTAAACTACAGTCTGCCAATGAGCTATAAAGTCTAATTAATCATTTTGTCAGCTTTGCTTTCTGAAGCTAGTCAATATAAATTTGAATAAATAGGAAGCGGCTGACCCAGGAACCTTTGAATACTCTGAATAGAGATGTAGCAGCTGTAAAATATTGTACCTATAATCCATTCTTATAGTAACACATTCATGCTGCTGTCAACCACTCATCTTGATTCAAGAAACATATGCTCTGCATTGTGAAATGCTCCAGTAAATGAGGACAAGGTAATTTTTTTTCAAAATATTTTTAAAGCTTTGATATTATTTTATGAAAATGTAGGTTTAAGATAAATAGTTTTTACTCAAAAGTTTTGTAGATGACATTGTTCTGTTCAGTGACTTGTCACATCAGTGTGCATCAAAATGCCATGCTATATCAAAGCAATGCAAAGTGAAGGATGATATGCAAGCAGTAAGTAATGTCCCATGGTGAGATGTGTCAGCATTTGTATTGGTCACTCTGAAGGAGTGCTTAGTAGGTAAGGATAAAGGGTATTAAGGGGAAAAAAAAATTGTGCAGTTTAACATTAATTTTCATAATAAAAAGTCAGTGCCTACTTTATTTAAACATTACCACCCTTTGAATTAGCTACCTCACTCCACTTATGTGCATTATTTACCAAAACTTAGAGGCCTGGGTTTCTCTTCCTTGATGCGCTGTCCTTGCCTATACTTCATGGTATACATTCATAGATAAGACTAAAAAACAACTGCACTATTTGTCAGCCAATGTTTAAAGAAAGCAGTAGGCTTTAGTACCAGTCACTTGAAAAGTACAAATATTTGACTTAGAATGTAACAAATATTCCAAAATGTTCCCAGAGACCAACATTTGGGCCTAACTTGGAAATCAACTAATTAACTATACTATTGAGAATTAAAAACTATTTTTTCCATAAGGCCACAACCAAATTAAACTACCCTGAATCAGCTTAACATACATAATCATAGCTCAACCATATACACTGGTCATATATAAGGACCAAAAATACTGAGAGTTTGCTTAAATAGGAAATACTTCATCCTGAGTATTGGCCCAAGAAAATTTTAAAATCCTGAGAAAATTCCCCAGCATAAAAAATAAACACAATTTAAGTGGACTGAAAGAGGGCAAGATGGCAGACAAGAGACACCAGCAGCCAGAGTATCTCTACAAGGAAGAAATTTTAGATGAAAGGGGGAAAACAAGAGACAGACAAACATAGATCAGACGAGGATCAGAACGAAGGATCCCTGAATCTACAGGAGACTACACCAGAAGAGGTTGTGGAGTAGAACCAGAAGGAGAAAGGCATTGGCAGAGATTAAGCCCCAAAATGCTTGGAAATCAGTGAGAACGGTAGGTGGAGTGGTTAAAATTCTCCTCCCTTGTATCTTGGACTGTTGGTGGTCACATAAACTGCTGGAAAGACCTGCCAAAACCATCCCAGAGACTGCTGCTGACAGTAAAATGAGGGCTTCTTGTGGACAGGCCACCAGGCTCTCACCATCCTCCCGGGCACCTCCTGCCCCAACCACCCAAACTGGTCAGCAGGTGCCATATTGCTTCTGTACCCACTGGGTACCTTTGTTCTCCCCAGGAGGCATCTACCTCTTGGGTTCCATGTTGCTCATCCCCATGCAGACATTTCCAAATTAAGCTCCAGATTGTAGGAGCCACAGGGGTTCAGTGTTTCTCTGGTGATCTGTATGACTCCAGAGCCTGGTCTCTTTGGGCAGACTGCCTCCAAGAGATAGGGTTGGAGATGACCAGAGGGTGGACCTTCCTCCACCTAGAACTTTATTTTCCCCTTCCCTTTCCCTACCCACAGCTGCTGAGAGAGAAAATTTAGCCACCATACGGATGCATCCAGAGGGAATGGGGATCAGACCTTTTCTTTTGGGTTCTTGCAGTGGACTGAGGGGTGCTCACATTTTCAGGTACCTAACCACCAGCCCTTTCTGGTGCTCCTTGACAGGAGATTCCAGCAGAGTGGGGAAAAACCTGAGGCAGAGGGACATTGAACCAGCTTGGGCATCCTGTGAGTGACTTAGTACCAGCATTCTTCTCCCTGGCATGGACAGGGATTGATCTCTGGGCCCAGGGGAATGGGCCTGCAGGGAGACCCTGAACAAACAGAGGTATCCATCACACTATTTTTGGACACATAGGGGATATTTTTGAATGAGTGTCATGAGGTATGGATGCCTGCAGGGGCAGATCAGGAGTGAGAATACAGAATGGGTCCTAGATGCAGCATGCTCATGGGACACCTCTCCTCCTATGGGATGGCCCTGCTCCCAGCTCAGGCTGGGATCCTGGGCATGGAACTTCCTGGCCCGCATCAAAGTTATGGGGGAGTTTGGGTGTCTTATGGTCCTTCATGCTGGCAGAGATGCAGGGGAAACCACAGAATAGAGGAGGGTGGAAAGGGGTGAGGCCTGCTCAAGACTGCCTGATTGAGGGTCTCAGGAAGTCCTGCCTCCATCATCAGACTTTCTGGTTGAGAGGGTCCATGTCAGCCCCTCATTGGCAGCTTTGCCCAGAGTCAGGGAGTAGACAATTGACCCCTGCTGAAAGCATTTCTGAAGCTTGAGGGTAGGCTCACTAAATGTAGCCAAGCCCAGCCCCACTCTCCAACCTGCTCCTGCTAAGATGGATAATAGGAAATATGTGAAAGTCTCAGCACACCCCTACCACTAAGGCACTAGAGCGCCTCTCTGCAGGAACTAGAGCTGGTCACAGGACCCAAAAACAACATTGCAGTTTGTCCTTCTGACAAATGCCACATACTGACAGGAAGGTCAATTTGCATGCCTTTTTACTGCAATTACTGGCTCATCATACAGAATGTGGAAGATTCTCAACCACAAGCACCACATATAAGCTCAGAGACAAAACTAGGTGAGTCATTATCTAAACAAAACAAAATCTGAAGGGAAGAGGCAACAGTTCCTCAAGATCAGTGAAAGAACTCCACAAATACAAAGAATAAAAGCTATATGAGACCCCCCAGGAGGGAAAAACAGCTTTCTAGTTATGGATATTAACAAAAACCAGAAGACTGAAATGACAAATGAAGAATTTTGAACATGGACTTTAAGGAAACTCAGTGAAATGCAAGATAAAATGGAAACCCAACAGAAAGCAACAACAAAAAGAATGAATCAAATGAATGAAAAATTCACAGAAGAAATTGAAATATTAAGAAAAATCAAACAGAAATTCTGGAAAATAACAATATATTACAGAAATTATAAAATACTGTGAAAAGCCTTATGAAAATGTTGTAACAAGAAGAAGGAAGAATCTTAGAGTTTGAAGACAGCATATTTGAATTAAATCAGTCACAGAGAAAGACCAGATAAAACAGAGAAAAGAGTAAACACTACAAGAAATATGTAATTAGGAGAAAAACCACCAGCCAGAGTGACTCTGAAAAAAAGACAGATTTTAGAAGAAATTATAAGAAGTAAACAAGCATACAGGCATACATCGGAAGAGGGTTGGAAGAAGGGGTACCTGAGACTATGGGAGACTCCACGGGAGGAGGTTGTGGAGGAGAACTTAAAGATGAGAGCCTCCAAGAAGCTTGGAGACCAGTGACAAGGGTAAGTGGATTGGTTAACATTCCTCTCCCTTGCATCTCAGATTGCTGGTGGGCTCCCCAGCAGTTGGAGAGACCTGCCAATAATAGCCCAGAGACAGCTGACACTAGTGAGTGATGAGTCTCTTGTGGACATAGCACAAGGCTCTCAACTCCCCCAAGACACCTCCCTGTGCACAGACCCAGGCCACTCGGCAAGCACCATATTGCTTCATTCTAACCTACACCTTCCCTATCCACAGCTGCCGGGAGAGAGAATTAAGCCACCACCAAGAGGCATCTCCAGGGAATGGGACCTTTCCTTGTGGGGCCCTACAGCTGACTAAGTGGTACTAGGAATGTGAACTCCCTACTTGTCAGCCCTCCCAGGTGCTGCTAGACTGGTGACTCCAATAGAACTGGACAGATCCTGAGGCTGAGAGACATTGACCCAGTTTGGGCACCCCATGGATGATTTAGGACTAGCAATCCTCTCCCTGGCGGGGTCAGGGATTAAATTCTGGGGCCCAGAGGTCTCACCTGCAGACTATATCCCATGCACCCAGATCTCGCATTACCACAGGGCACAGAAGGGATATTTCTGAATGAGCCTACTAAGGTGTGTGTGCCTTCAAGGGCAGATCAGCATGCTTAATGGGCAACCCTCCTCCCACAGGAGGTCTTTGTGCCCAGCCCATGCTGCAATTCTGCTCAGGGAACCTCCTGGCCCACATCACAGCCAGAGAAGACCTGCTGGTGTGAGGTCCTGCCTGATGGCAGAGGCCCAGAAGAGGATGAAGAGTGGGGTAAAGTGGAAAGGAGTGAGGCCAGCACTAGACTGCAGGTCTGAGACAGACCCACCCCCACATACAGACTTTCTGATTGAGTGGGGACATTCCAGCTCCTCCATGACAGCTTTGCCCAGATGCAGAGAACAGACCTTTGACCTCTGATAACAGCATTTGTGGTGCCTGAGGGCAGGTTTATGCAAACCAGCTCCACTCAGAATCACTCTCAGACCGGCCCTCACTGAGGGGGAGAAAAGGATACACCTGGAAGTCCCAGAGCCCCACCCACCACCTGAGACACTAGAGTGCCTCTCCAGGGGAACAAGAGCTGGTTACAGGACACAAAAACAAGACTGTAGCCTGCTCTTCCCAGAAAGTGACACCTACAGACAGGAAGGACATTCTGAACACCGTTTTACGTCAACTACTGATTCATCATACAAGGTGTGGTTGAACTCACCCACAAAAACCACCTACTGTCTCAGAGACAAAATAAGGTGAATCAATAAATAAAAGTAAATCTAAAGGTAAGAAGCAACAACTGAACCAGATAGGAAGAAATCAGTGAAGGTACTCCAGAAGTATGAAGACCCAATGGATAGCACACCCACAAAGAGAAACACCAGCTCTCTAGGAATGGACATCAACCAAAATCAGAACACTAAATTGACAGAAGAAGAATTCGTAACATGCATTGTAAGAAAAATTCAATTTCATGCAAGAAAAAAATAGATAACCAGCACAAAGAAAGCACAAAAAAACCTAAGACCTGGAAGAAAAATTCCCTAAATTGAAATATTAAAGAATAATCAAACCAAAATTCTGGAAATGAAGAATCTATTCAGGGAACTACAAAACACAGTATGCATCCTCAAGACATCATAGATCAAATAGAAGAAAGAATCTGAGAGATTGAAGACAACACTTTCAAATTAAACAAGTCAAGCATAGAGATAGAGCAGAGAAATAAGAGAAAAGAGCAAAGCCTACAAGAAATGTGGGATTATATGAAGAAACCTAACGTGGGGGTTATGGGGTTTCTGGAAGGGGAAAAAAGAAAACAAGGGTTGGATAAGCTATTTAAAGATATAATAGAAAAAAATTTCCCAGACCTTGCTAAAAATCTGTATACCACGTACAAGAAGCTCAAAGGACCGCTGGAAGATTCAATGCAAACAGGAATTCACCACCACATGCAATCATCAGATTGACCAAAATATCAAATAAGAGGCCCTTCTATGAGCTGTAAAGTTATAGAAGCAAGTAACATATAAAGGAAAGTCAATCCAAATAATGCCAGACTTCTCTACTGAAACCTTACAGGCAAGGAGAGACTGGAGTCCCATTCTCACTCTTCTGAAACAGAATAATGCCCAGCCTAGAATCTTGTACCCTGCAAAACTAAGTTTTGTATAAGAAGGAGAAATCAAGACATTCTCAGATAAGCAAAGACTGAGGTAATTCACCAAAACAAGACCAGCCCTTCAAGAAGTACTTAAAACAGTGTTACCCAAGAAACAGCAAAATAAACACTCACAAATGTAAAAACACTCAAAATCTAAACATCAAAGGCCAGATATTACAATGGCTCAAGAGAGACAACAAAGCAACAAAGTTCAACCCAACAGAAATCTGCTCCACCTTTCAGTTATCTCAATAAATGTGAATGGCTTGAACTCCCCACTAAGGAGATATCAGCAGGCCGAATGGATTAAAAAAAAAAAAAAACAAAACAAAAAAAAAAAAAACATTCCAAGTACCTGCTGCCTTCAGAAAACACATCTAACCTGTAAGAATGCATTTAGACTAAAGGTAAAGGGGTGGATAAAAATATTTCAAGCAAACAGAAGCCACAAGAAGGCTTCTTGGCTGCTTTGATTTCAGATGACTTAGTTTTAAATCAACAAAAGTAATAAAAGACAAAGAAGGTAACTATATAATGGTGAAGGGTACAGTTCAACAAGGAGACATAAAAATTCTAAATATGTATACACCCAACTTAGGTGCACCCAGATTTCATAAAACAAACTCTACTTGATCTAAACAAATTTATAAAAACAACACCATAATAGCCAGAGACTTTAACACACTGCTGACAGCACAGGACAGATCCTCCAAACAGAACATTAACAAATAAATAATGGACTTCAACAGAACTCTAGAACAAGTGGATTTGACTGACATTTATAGGAAATTCTATCCCCAAATCACTGAATATACATTCTCATCAGATCATCGGACATTCTCTAAGACTGGCTATATATTAGGACACAAAGTACATCTCAAAAATTAAAAAAATAAAAATTATGCCATGTATCTTTTTTAGATCACAGTGGAATAAAAGTAGAAAACAACCCTAGCAGGAGCTCTCATTTCTACACAAAGTCATGGAAACTAAACAAACTTCTGCTGAATGATTACTTCATAAATGAGGAAATCAAGATGGAGACCAAAAGATTCTTTGAACTAAATGACAAAGGAGACAAAAATTATCAAAACACATGGGACACACCTAAAGCAGTCCTGAGAGGAAAGTTTATTTCCATAGATGCCTATATCCAAAAGTCAAAAAGATCACAAATAGACACTCAATTGAATTGACTCAACCAGCTGGGAAAAGAGGAAGAGAACAACCAGAAACCCAGCGGTAGAAGTGAAAATATTTAGATCAAATAAGAACTAACCTACTAATGTCCCCTGCTAATGACATTGGTGGTGCCTGAGGGCAGGCTTACCCAACTCAGCTCCACCCAGACTCTCCCCTAGACCAGCACTCACTGAAGGGGAGAAAAGGACACACCTGGAAGTCCCAGGGCCCCACCCACCACCTGAGGCACTAGAGTTCTCTCTTCAGGAAAAAGAGCTGATAACAGGACACAAAAACAACAGCGTAGCCTGTTCCTCCAAGCAAGTGCCACCTACTGACAGGGAGAGCATCCTGCACACCCTTTTCACGACACCTACTGACTCATTATACAGGGAGTGGTCGAATCTCACCCACAGACACCACCTACCAGCTAAGACACTAAACAAAGCGTGTGAATACCCAAATAAAAACCTAAAGAAAAGAAACAACAACTGATCGACATGGGAAGAAATCAGCGAAGGAACTCAGGAATATGAAGAACCAATCGGAAAACACACCCCCAAAGAGGAGCCCAAGCCCCCTAGAAACGGACACCAACCAAAATCAGGCAACCAAAATGACAGAAGAGGAATTCCGTATGTGGATCATAAGAACACTCACTGACCTGCAAGAACAACTCAATAACCAGCACAAAGAAACCACAAAAAGCCTCCAGGATCTAGGAAAAAAGTTCACTAAAGAAATAGACACAATGAAGAAAAGTTTAAC
>VSMD01076884.1:0-22711 GCA_008750895.1 Mirza zaza | reverse complement strand
GGGGAGCAGGAGCACCGGTGCTGGAGGTAGAAGAAGTCAGTGGAACGCCCGAGGTCAGTGTCCTAGGATGGCACAGGGGCCGTGCCCCACTCCAGGGAGGGGGGTCTCTGGTACCCGCTTGCTTGGCTGCGTCCGCTGTGCCTGCTTCTCCATCTGGCCTTGGGTCATGGGGTCATTTCCCACTCGTCACTGCCCTCTCCTCTCATAGATCTCACTCCCGGCCTTGGGCCTGGGACCTGGGGGATTAAGACAGGATTGTGTGGCCCTGAGCTGGCTCTGAGCCTCTGATGACTGGCTAGTCCTTTAGTTAGTTAGCACAGATGACATTGCTGGTTGATGAGTTGAAGAAACTTCAGCCCTTCACAAGTGGGTTCTGCTTGGGTCGGAAGCAGCAGGACGGGGCGCGGGGTCTGAGCGAAGCAGGCTGAGGCTCAGGGAGGGCAGGAGGCTCTGGGCGGTGCTGGGGCCAGAGAACAAGGCGCCTCCTGGCTGGAGAGGAGGAGGCGCTTTTAGTCAAGGTCCATGTCTTCGTCATCTTCGTCCAGCTCCTGCAGCTGGGCCTCTTCCCTGGGCTGTTCCCAGGTGGGCACGGGCAGGGCCTGTGTGCAGATCAGGGTCAGGAAGCGGCTCAGGGCCCTGGTGGCCTGCTCCCGGTTGAGCAGGTGCACCTGGCCATCAGCTCTGTGGATGTAGAGCAGGCGGGTGTTGAGGAAGTCAAGGACTTCCGGGTCCATCAGGTTGCGTGGGCGGGACGGGAGGGCTACAGCTGTGTCACTGGGCAGGGCCTCCTGCACGTCGTTGTCCTGCTCGTCCTGCGAGGTGTCTTGCAGGCCGTCATGCAGGCCACACTGACGGTAACGTTGCAGGTCGTCTTGCAGGGCTTCTCGCAAGACGACATCCTCATCACCGACGACGTGCAGCTCCAAGTACCGGTTCTCACGGGGGGCAGCATAGCTGCCCCCTTGGGGAGTGACTCTGACACCGAAGCACTCACACAACGCCAGCCAGAAGCCGGGCGTGAACTGCAGAGCTCGCTGGGTCTCAGGGAGCAGTGCATTTCGCTGGAATCGGCTAGGGCCCAGGAACAGCTCTGCCAGCTCCCGGGCCGGGACGGCGTTGGCGCCCACGACAGGGGGCATCCGGGTGAGCAGTTGAGCGACGGCTGTCGTGATGCCACTGCCCGAGAGGAGGGACGAGTCCAGGAAGAGTCGCAGGGAGCGCCGTGGTTGGGGCCGGGCCACCTGCATGGTGGGTGCTGGCGGCAGGGACAGGCGCTGCCGCGCCCTCAGCAGCACGAGGAGTGCCGCCAGGGCCAGCACGTTCTTCCAGTATAGGAGGCCGCGGAAGAAATGCAGGATGACGGCCCTGATCTGGGCCATGCTGAAGTGGGCGAGGAAGGTGTTGAGTATCTGGTCGATGGGCACCATAGCCAGTAGCTCCTGCAGGAGGGTCTGCTCACTGGGCTCGTCCTGGTCCTCATTTTCCTCCTCCTCCCCGGATTCTGTTGACTGGCCCCCGGGGGAGCCCCTCGTGGCCAAGAGCTGGCACTGTCTAGTGCTCCTCCGGAAGGCTCTCCGTCTGCAGCGTCCCACTGGCGGCAGAGGCCGGCCACCATCTTGCTCTGGCAGCTCCATGACATCAAAGTTGAAGCGTGAGAAGAAGACAACCCATTGCCCGGGGAGAAGTACGGTGAGCCTGTCATTATTCAGAGAGGCAAGATCCTCTATGTTGAGAAGGATCATGATGGGCTCCTCGGTGTTCTCCAGGTAGCGGCACCACACCTTGAAGGCAGCCCGGATTGGAAGAATCTTCATCTCCAGCTGAGAGTATTCCATCTCAGTCTGGGAGATAGCTCGGGAGTAGAATGCGCAGGAGACCCGCTTGCCCGTCTGGTCGTCTATCTGGATCAGGGAGGCATACAGAGTCATCCTGGAGATGCCTGTTTCCAAGTAGAAGGGGTTCTGGGGCTTGGGGTGGTAGAGGAGGGGCGCCTTGCGGAAAGCCCGCTTCAGGCATTCGAAGGCCTCCTGCTCCTCGTCTCCCCAGTAGAACTCCTGGTTGCTCAGCAGCTGCCGCACCAGGGGCTCGGCGATGATGGCGAAGCGCTCCACGAAGTGCCGGTAGGGGGAGACGAGCTCCATTAGGGTCTGCAGGGTCTTCCTAGAGCCGGGAATGGGGTACCCCATTATGAGGTCTATGATGCTCTTATTTATCTTCACCCCTTTGGGGGTCATGACGAACCCCAGGAATTCCGCAGTCTGCCGGTGGAACTGGCTCTTGTCCAGGGAGCAGTAGACCCTGTGGCGCCGGAAGCGGATCAGGACCTGGCGGACGTGTCGGAGGTGTTCCTCCTGATACATTGAGTAGACCAGGACTTCCTGACCGTAGGAGAGCACACAGATGCCTAGTATGTCCTTGAGGATAAAGTGAATCACGCTCTGAGGGATGATGGGCTCTGGGGACACCGCAAAGGGCCGGTAACGCTTCACAACTTCAAGGTCCATACCGAACGCCGCTTTCCATACCTCTTCTGTTGGGTTTGTGCTCGGGGTTTCCTCCGCGATGGTCCCACGCAGCTCCAGTCTTGTGAACCATGTGGCTCCGTGTAACTGGTCAAACAGTTCCGGAATCATCTGTACGTGGTCTTTTTTGTCGGTCAGCATGTCCTGCCGATCCCAGTAGTTGTTCTCTGGCCTGGCGCTTTCTTGCATCCTGGCACCCACAGGTTCCCAAGGTGCAGTCGAGGAACATTCGTAGAAGGTCTCACCGTGATCACTGTCTCCAGCCTGCTGAAGCTCAGAGGGCTCTGATTCAGAAAGATCATCGGATCCGTCTGAGCTTGGCTGGTCGGAAGTCTCCTCATCTGCTTCCTTCGGGTTGAACACGTCGGCCAGGTCTGAATACGGGTGTGGCAGTCCGGGTAGCAGGCTCATGCTGTGTCGTTCCAGGGCAATGCATGGGGGCGGCGGGCGGAAGCAGTTCTTCAGGCAGTAGGGAGAGTGGAAGGTGCAGCGGCCTTTGATCCAGTCGACTTCGGGGGCATGGACTCGGAGCCAGCGGATGCCTAGGACCACGGAGAAGTTAGGTGAAGGTACGATGTCAAATTCGATGGACTCCTGGTGGTTCTGGTGAATGCATACCAGGGGTTCGGTGTAGAGCCAGACGGGCTCGTCGCCGATCAGGGAGCCGTCCACAGACTGGACCGACTGTGGGTAGGGCTTCTCGTAAAGCTCAACGTAGTGCTCTTGGGCAAACTTCTCATCCATGAAGTTGCCGTCTGCTCCTGAGTCGACCAGGGCCTGGACCGCGACGCTGTGGTAGGGGTTCACCCTCACCATGAGCAGCAGGAAGAGATGGGCGCGATTGATGGCCGGGTGGACTTCACTGGGCAGCCAGCTGCTGACCATCCACCTCTCTGGAGCAGGTGAGTCGATCCAGGTCAGATTCCGTGGGCGGGCCTCTAGCGGCAGCCTGAGTATTGCTCTTCTCTCTGCCACTTTTTCTTCTATTTGCAGGATGAGCACAATCAGACTCTCCAGGGAATCCGGCTGAGGGACCCGAAATAGATAGTGCCTGATCTCCTCCTTGAGCCCCTGGCACAGGTGGGCCTGCAGGACTTCATCTGGCCAGCCCAGGGTGGGAACCAGGCTCCGGAACTCATTGATGTACTCGGAGGCGGAGCGATTGCCCTGCCTGATATTGAGCATGGCCTCTTCTGCCACCCGCAGCGTCTGTCGATACTCGAACACCTCTGACATGGCCTCCAGGAAGGCTGGGAAGTCTCCCATCAGGGGGCTGTTCTCCCGCAGCAGAGCTTTGGCCCATTCTAAGGCCAAGCCAGAGAGGTGGCTGATGACATAGCCAACTCTTAGGTGGTCGCTATAGAACATTCTTGGGTAGCTTTGTAAGGTCAGCTGGCAGAGCACGATGAACTCGTGGAATTCTCTGCGATCGCCAGAGAAATTTTTGGGGGTGGGCAGTCGGCCCGCGTTGATCCCTCTCACCAAGATCTCTTCCGCCACCCTCTGTTGCTCCTGGAGGTCTTGCATGCGCAGGAACAGCGAGATGATGGACCTCATCGTGGCCATGATCTCCGCGGGGGAGCTCTCCGTCTGGCTGCCATCTTCTTCAGGGTTCTCCTCGCTTCTTAGTTTGTTCAGGTCAGTGTCAGCCTCCTGTACCTGCTGGGCTTCAGAGGGGTTTACTGACACTTCTTTCTTCCCATCAGATGCTTCACCGAGTGGATCCTCCACTGCCTGGCGTGAACCATTGCATGACTCCTCCATGTCTTGGAGTAGGTCATTGGGTGGATCCTCTATTTCCTTACGTGGGCCACTGGATGGCTCCTCCATGTCTTGGAGTAGATCAGTGGGCAGCTCTTCCCCCTCCTGCAGTGAGCCCCTGGGCGGCTCCTCTCTTCCCGGGGCCTGGGGCCCGCCTGGCCCCGCCGCTTCCTGCACTCCGCTGCCAGATGTCTTCTCGGTGGTGTTGGATGAGCCCTCGGAGGACTCCATTTGTTTTGATGATGGATTCTTATGCTCCATCATCGTCTCAAATGAGTCTTCAGAGGGTTCTATCATTTCTTCGGTTGGAAGGGAGTGTTTTCTGAAGACTGGTAAGGTTGGGATGCGTCCAGTCAGCAACTGGGACGGTGGGCGATCAAAACCTGGTGGGACAGGGAGGGGCGGGGAGTAAAGGCAGCAGTTTAGGGTCTCAAAGGTGTCAGGGTCAAGTTCTCAAGGAACCAAGTCAGATGCCCAACTAAGCAGGACAGAGAGAAACTGGGGAAAGCCTTCTTGTGTCCAACCCAGCCTCCTCGGCGGGTCACTTGGGGTGTCCCCAGGGAGGGAATATCTGTCCACCCCTGACCTGCCCCCTAGGCTTAGTCTGCCTACCTGGCTTGTCTACTCCCTCTGTGGATGTGAGAAATTCACAGCCCATAAATTTGTGGAGTGACCGTCCCAGAGCGGCTACCGTGGCAGCAGGCACCTGGCAGTGTGTGCAGGTGACCCCGTTTCACCCTGGCAGCTGCGCCTGCTCAATCCTCCCTCCCTGCTTCGGTCACTCAAATCACAGAGGTCATGTCCCAGCGCCACCCAAAGCCACCCCTGGCAGGCTCCGCGGTCTGGAGCCAGCCCAGCCTCGGTGGTTGTGGAGGCGGGAATCTCAGCAAACATGCCCACTGTCTCAGAAGGTCAGTGGGAGAGGAGAAATGGGGCACGTGGCCACTGTCCTGCCAGTCGGGCCAGCGGCCCCAAATAGCTCTTATTTCCTTCCCCAGGCTCAAAGCTGAGATTTCAGGGGTGCGCGTAGAGGTCTGAGTTCTGCTATTTTTTATTTTTTTTTCCATCAAATTTATAAAATACCTACTATGTGCCAGATACTGGCACATTGGTTACTTGATTCCAACTCAGACTTTTTGTAGATTTCTCTTTCTCGATTTGATCTCCTTCCAGTGACTGCTCTGTTCTCCCCAGCTCTGAGCTGTTGAGGAGTTCATCACCCAACCTCCCTGTCCTCCTAAAACCTTCCCTGTCCCAGGGTTGGCCCTTTGTGAGGCGTCTGGAAGGTCACGCCTCTGGCCTCAATTCCGCCCGCGCAAGCGTGTTTGCATGCCTGTGCGATCTCGTCTTCCCGAGACCCCTTCCCTACTCAGATGGGGCTGGTCTCCTCATTCTGGTGCTGGCCCTTCTCTCTGTCGTGGGTTGGTTCCCCCGCAACACAGAGGGTGTCTATCTAGTAGAGTTGGGACATGGGGGGGCCGGTGGGGGTGGGAGGAGGACATGGGATATCTTTGAAATCTGATTGTCTTGGAGTGGGTTTTTGAAAGCCTAGTGGTTGGTGGTTTTGGGGGAATGAGACTGCATTTAAAGAAATGTCATCAATGGGGTTATTTCCACATTTCTTCTCTGCTGGGCCAGAGAAAATTGAGCTTTGATTATCCAATAGATCAGGTGTATAGTTACTGTTCTTTATAAATTTAACACCTCTTTTGTTACTTCTCAGTTTTCTTCTTAGCCACTGGGCCGATCTATTACAAAAACATGCATTCCCTCATTGTCTTCATTGGCTAAAGTCCAGACTTTCCAACAGGATACAAAATTCTCATCTGCTGTTTCTCAAAATTAAGCACATTCTTGTTAGTGTGACACCTAAATTTGATCTTGTCATTCCTCTGATTAATGCCTTTCACTGTTTATTTACTGTCTGCAATATAAAATCCAAACCTTTTAGCATAAACATACCTGACATGTAAACTCACTAAAACCATTCTCTGGCTAAAATATAAAGGCTTTACCATAATATAAAATTCTTATTATGTCATTACTGAAGGTAGAGGAATAATTTTAGCACGATATACCAATTAGGTAAAATCATCATCATCATCATCATCATCATCATCATCATCATCATCACAGCAACATATACATAGTACATTGCATAAATTAACTCATTTCTTCTTCATAAAAGTCCTCTAGGGTATGTATTATTATTGCAAAATTACAAATCTCTAATATAAAATTCTAATTGAAATACAAAATCTAACTAAGTAATTCATCTGCAGACTCATTTATCAGAAATAAAAATCTCAGTATGTCTCTCACAACCCTTTATTGGGTAAAATTTAAATTTTTTAGTAAGATGATTTAAAAACTAGATTATGTACCTTCTTAATATAAAGTCTATACTTCTTAATGTATTTATAAATTTGATCACGTAAATGATTAAATCCTTTAACTTTCCTGCCTTCAACCTAAAATCTAATATCCTTGTCATATTATAAAAACCTTAATTCTCCTTAATATCAAAGTTTAAATTTTTAGCAAGATGAATAAAAGCTATCCCATAATTTCTCTATTTAAAGCGCACAAAGTTTTCTTTTTATTGCCTATGGTATAAAGTCCCAACCACTTAGCATAAAATAAAAATTTTCACTGTCTAATTTATTTGCCAAACTGATCAATACAAAACCCAAAACCTCACCAGGCCACTCCTAAAACCCTTTATTGGCTTAATTCCAAGCCTTTTAGCATGATATAAGAACTTTGACCATGTCACTCCTCAAAATAAAAGGTCACATTTCCTTGCAAGACTTTGCTCTCATAAGTTCTGCTTAAATCTTTATAATAATCTCCTGGCCACCTGTGAGATAAAGTCTAAACGTAGACCTTAAAATAATACATTTCACTATATAATTTCTCTGCCTACTGCTCTACCCAATGCAAAAATTCCATCGTGTCACTCTCTTAAAATCTCTTAATGGCTGAAATCCAAATTCCTTAGCATGGTATAAAAACGTGATCATGTCATTCCTCAAAATAGTGTCTAAACTTCTTAGCATGCTGCGTAAATGTAATCATGTAACTGTTCTTTGTAAGACCTGCCCCGTCTATAAATGGCCTAGCTCCTTAGCATCAAGTGCAGACTGGAGGTCCTGATGCCAAAGGGGCTTCCCACTGAGATGTGGTCAACACTTGCTCACTATCTGGTGCATCAAATCCAGACACTTTAGCATAAAATATATTTTACCATCTAATTCGTCTAGAGATAGAACCCTCATCAATTCACTCCTTAAAACCCTTTATTGGCTAAAATCCAAACGGCTCTGCGTGAGGATTCAAACATGAGATCATCCCCCTCCTCTATATGGAACATTCTAGAACACTCGAATGCCTTCACTTCTCACATAAAATCACGTCTCCTTAGCATGTTATGAAAATCTGATCATATATGATCTTTCCCACAAGGACCCACTTTTTAAACTGTGCCAAAATGCGTAAGTTTGAACATGTAACTTCTCAACTTGAAACTTTTGGAAGTTTCTTCATTGCCTGTTAACATCTTTTCTCAACTACTTAATATAAAGTACCAGCATTTTACTGTGTAATTTATCTTCAGGCTGGTCTATAAAACTCCCCCAAATATCACCCTGTCACTGCTTTAAGTCCTCTGTTGGCTTAAATCCAAACTTACTAGCATGACATAAAAATTTGATCATGTCATCCCTTAAAATAAAATTCACACTTTCTAGCACAATATATAAAATTTGATCTTGTAACTCCACCTTAAAATCTTACGATGTCTCTTAATTAGTTATGGACTAACAGTCCAAATTCTTGGCACAAAATGTGAATTTTATTTTGTAATTTCACTGCATACTATTTATCAAACATGCAAAAAAAACCTCACCAGGTCACTCTGTTAGAACATTTTATTGGCTAAATCGAATTCCCAGGCACGTGCAAAAATTTGACTATGTCAGAACCTCAAAATAAACCCCAAATTTCTTTGCGTATTCACAATGTTGATCCTGTAACTCCTCCGATTAAAATCTTTCAACTTCAGTGTCAACGTTAATCAAATCTCCTTGCAATGCTCCGCAAATTGGACTTTGGTACTCCCTCAACATAGGAAGTTGAAATGTTCGAGTATGACCCTTAAATTTGTGGCCGTTACTTTCCTATTTACAATTTTCAATGTTTCCGTGTTGCTTGTAATATGAGTCCAAAGCTGTTAGCCATAAAATATATTTTATCATGTTTTTCTGCAGATTTATCTCTCACAAGCAAAAATCTCTCCATCACATTTCTTAAAACCCTCTGGCGAAAATCCAAACTCCTTAGCGTGATATAAAATTTTGATCCTGTCACCCTTCAAAATAAAGTCCAGATTTCTTCCCATGAAACCCAAATCTAGTCATGAAATTCCCTCTTAAAATCTTTTAACGTAGTTTCATCACTAACAAAAAGTCTCGACATCTTAGCACGGCACCCAAATGGAATCACGGCATTCTCAACTTCAAGCCTTTCAAATTTCATGTCCGTAACATAAAATCTAAATGCCTGAGCATGAAATGAATTTAGACCAAGTATTTCTCATGTCGAACATCTTTAGTTCGCTCTTCGTTACGATAGAAAAGGAAATAAAACTTAAGTTCTTTTGCATAAAACCAACATTCTTGACCGTCTACATTTCCAGCTTCAGTCCCTCTTTCCTCCTTGTATTTCCCTTTAGAAGGACCGAGTTTCTCATTCCCTGACCCCAAATACATCTCAGTTTTATTGTCCCTATAGGAATCTTTGTATTTTTTTAAATCAAGTCTCTCTGTCCGTAATTCATTAATTCTTACAGCAGTCTGTCCTGATTCTTTTTCCGGGCCAGGCACCATGCTAGGTTCCCGATGGAAAGACTACTCAGCACTACCTCACGGGCCAGCGAGGGGACGAGGCCCACGCCCCCCAAGGTGAGCGAGGGGTCTTGGGGGTCAGGTGCACCTGGGGAGCGTCTTGTGGAGGCTCAGCTCAGACGTGTGCCCCCCTGGGAGGGCCTGGGCACCGCTGGAGCCTCTGCAGGAGGGTCCCCGAGCTCCTTGCTTTAGGTGGTCACTAGGGTCCCGCCTGGCCCCAGCCCGCCCCAGCCTGGGCCCTGCCTCTTCTCTGGGCTCTGCAGAAGTAATATTTTCAGTCCTACAAATGTTGCTCTCAAACCTCATGGTAACTTAAGAAATATCTACTGCTTTGAGAATTCCCACTTTATAAAAAAAAAAAAAAAAGAATAAACCAGGATTTAGCCTGGTTTGGGGTCAGAACTGCCCTTGAGGCCTTTGAGAGGGACCCTCTCTTCCCCCCAACACCCAGAGACAGACACCCCGGCCTCACCACCTTCCGTGCCCCGAGCCTCGGCCGGGTCAGCTCCTTGCCTGCCTCTGAGCAAGTGGCCCATTGGGTCAGGGCTGCCAACGTGTGTCTATGAAGGGTTGGGTGTGGGGGGGGCCAGGGGGGGCAAATCCCTCCACAAATACCTCTCCCTGTCAGCTCCCTGTACAGTAAAGGAAATCTGATTTTAAAAATAGAGCCTGGAAGAGGAGATGAGAGGATATTTAGGAGCGGAGTTGAGCCTAGGGCGGGGGCCGGGGGGTGGAAGAATTCGGGGAGAGGTGAGGTCGGGGCGGGGGTGAGAGGCGCAAGGAGCCGAGGAGGAAGGTGAAGACGTGAGACAGGGGCACATGAGGATGGAGAGGGCTGCCAGGGTGGGAGTCAGAGGAAGACCCCGTCCGCCTTGGCCTTGCTGTAGGTGACACTCAGAGCCCCTTGGGCTTGAGAGACTCGGCGCCAGGCCTTGGGGGCTAAGAGGCCTGGAGATGGATACGTCCCCCTGGGCTCCCTCCGCCTGGCCGCGGGCACGTGGCGGGAGTGAAGGCAGCACTGTGGGGTGGGCACGCGGGGGCCCTGGGAGGCCACAGGTTGTGGTTATGTACTTATTTTGCTGGACTCATGTCAAAGTCAGGACACGTCCTTGGTGGCCTTAAGTCTTGGGACCCTTCTTGGCTTCTCTGGGATGGACGAGTGGCCCTGATGGGCTGCTCTTCTCACTCTGCTTGCTGGTGGGGAGCGGGGAGGGGTGACGAGCCTCCCAGGGGTTTCCTGAGGGCCCTACCAGCAGCTTGGGTTGGGCCCTAGTATCCCAGCGGGGTGCAGTCTGCAGGGGTTGCTGGCTTGGCGCTGCTCATGTGGGGGACCCTCCCCCTGGGATCCTGCCGTGCCCACCCGGTCCCTGCCTTGTGGCTAAGGACGCCCTGGGCCACACAGGTGGGAGACCCTTTGCCTCTTGGCCTGGAGCAGCCCAGTCTCAGTCACCTCCCTCTCTTCCCTGTGGCCCAGGCGGAGGTCCCAGATCGTCACTGTCGTGATGGGGAAACTGAGTGCAGCCAGTTATGGTAGAGCTGGGCTGTCCCCAGGGCTTCTCCTCTAATCCCAAACCACCTGGCAAGGCGGGGGCGTCCTGGAGAGGGACCCCCATGCCCTCACCTCCCCAAGCCATGGAGGTGAAGGCCAGCGCCCTGCCCACAGTGTTCCCTGCTGCATCCCTGCCCTCTGCACTTGACTGGCAGCTCTAGGGGCAGCTGGCTGCCTCTGCTCTGCCCAGAATAACCCTGGGACGGAGGGGAGTTATTCGCCTGTGGGAGGGGCTGCGAGGGGGTCACGGCCTGTGTCCTGCTTCTCTGGACTGCCCAAATCGGCGGGGCCAATCAGCTGCTCCTGAGGCCTCTCTTACCTTTCAAGGCAAGTGGGCAGGGACGGGGCCTACACCAGCTTCTCGGCCTGGATGGGCACGAACCTTCCATGTGACTGTCCTCTCTTGGGCCCTCAGTTTCCCCATGTCTGCAAGGAGGGCTGGGGTGGTGGTCTTCTCGCTTTGCTCCTAGAGCTCTGGGGTTCCTGAGGGGTGCCAGAGGGGAGCCCCTGGGGAACAGAGGTGAGGGGAAGGGCTGGCCACCCCTGCCTCAGTCCCACCATCTGCTCCTTTAAATTGGGGTCCTCACATTATTTTGTTTAAACAGTGGTCCCCATATCAAAGCAATGGTCGAAAGCCAGACAACATGGCTTCTCCTGTGGTTTGTCTTGATTTTGTAGTCTGGGCCGGGAGGGGTCTCAGTGGGGACTCCCTCCCTCTTGCCTGGAGTTCTCTTGGCTGCAGGGACAAGCCCAGGAGGCTGCAGGCCTAGGCCTGTGGCAATTCTTGGAGTAGGAAGGTGGGGGCTTCAAGGTCCTTGGGGCTGGTGGCACGAGGGCCAGAGTAGGGGACAGAGGCTGGCTAACCCTACTGAGCCTCAGTTTCCCCACTTACCAAATGGAAGGAGCACCTCCTTCTCAGGGGAGACGGGTTCGTCAAGCCCTTTAGAAACTGTGAAATGCTAGAACAAGTAAGGGATTGTTCCTGTCATTAGGACTGTGATTATTACTTCCAGAACACCCACTATAATTGTAGCGGTCAGGATCCAGACAGCATTTCACGCATGGTGTCAACTTTAATTTTCCCATTAACCCTGTGCGGGGACAGCGCCCTGCTTTGAAAGTGAGTTAACTAGAGCCCAGAGGGGTGAGGCGGCCGTAATTGTCTGTGGCCACCAGACACCCCTGGGGCAGCAGCCGGTGACTGTACCCAGCGAGGGGCGGGCGTGTACGTGGCCCAGACGGGGGCAGTCAGAATTTATTTATTAAAATTGACATTGTCCTCGTGCCTGCTCTGTGTCAGGGATGATCCTAGCTCCTCACCCCTGACACTGGCTTTGCTCCTGACCTTGCAAGAGGAGGAATGTTCCCCTTTTACAGAGTAAAACTGAGATTTTGAAGGCTCAATGCTGGTGCCAGGCCCCCCAGGGGGAAGGGGCAGAGGCGGGTTTCTCCTCCCTGCCCTGCTAGATGTGCAGGGTGGGGTGGGCAGTTGCCACTTGGGGACCTGGAGGGACCTTCGGTCCACGGTGTTGATGTGGTCAGCCTCGTGGCCTCTATCTCCCCAAAAGGCTCGTGCTGTCATTCCCAACTCACTTTGGCTTATTTGGTGCCAGCGAAGGGACAGGACAGCTAGCCCAGGACCTGCTAATTAATTATAGCTGCTGAAGTATTCAGATGGGGGCATTGAGTACCCCCTGCCATGCATGGCTTCTTCTCACAGACAGACGAGCCCTTTAACCTTTCTCGCAGAGCACCGGCCCAGACACCCCGCCCCCCACCAGGCCCCCCCCCTCAGGGCGAGGCCAGCATGGGACCCCTGCCCACGTCTTACCTTGGCCGCAGGCGTCCAAGTAGATCTCCTCCTGTCCCGTTCGACGTGGACCTCACTGCTTCCTAAAAAGTTAGGGACATTTATTTCCTTCATTGTGAGGGTTCCTTGCTTTTGACACGCGTGTGTTTTCCCCAGGAGCAAGCGCAGCACACGCATGGTCTTCCAGCCTGCTCTGCTCGCGGCCTCCGCCACGCGCTTCCGTTTTCCACATTGCCACCCCGCGGACCTCCCTGGTGCGGCTTGAGCACTTTCTGTGTGTCAGGCACTCTGTTAAGCATGTTACATGTTTTAATTCTTTCAGTCCTTACAACCTATGAGGGTATTACTTTCGGTTATGCCCATTTCTCAGAAGAGGCCTCTGAGGCCCTCACTGTGGGCCACGCCCACTTTGAGACCTGGGGCTGAGCAAGGCCTAGGGTCCCGCCGGCCTCGGCCAGGTGACCTCTGTGCAGGGGCTTGTGCCCCGCCCTTGCCCTGAGCCCTCTCCCGGGCTCTTGGTAACTCCTGTTTTGCTCTCCGGCAGATGCATGTGAGTTGATGTGAGCCTGGGGCCTGACCTGTGTTGGACCCTCAGGAAATAAGTCTCCTAGCTCCCTGAGTCTCAACCTCCACCCAGACTCTGCTGCCTCCACCAGCAATTCCCTGTCTATAGGGGCCCTGCGGTTTCTTGTCCTGCCCCCTGTGTCAGTGTGTGCTTCTCACTCCTCTGTCCTGGCCTCCCTGGCACACAGTAGGGCCGCGGGCACACAGTAGAGCTGCTGGCAGAAGGTGAGGCCTGGGGCAAGGGAGGCAAGATGCGCCTTGGCCATTAAACCCAGTGAGTGGTTTCTCGTCTTCTCCTAGGTGGCGTGGAAGTGAGATGGCGGCGTTCTCCCGGGAAGGAGGCAGATGCCTGGGCCAGGATCGAATCAAAAGGTCTGAAAAATTATATTTGTCTTCTTAATGTGTAAATTTAGGCAATTTGCAAATTTGTAAATTCTTCAGAATAGAACTAATGGGAGCCCTTCTTTCCGCAGCGGCGGCTCACTGCCCGCTGGCTGGGCAGTGAGTCTGTGGGTTCCGGAGGCCAGTGCCTGGCCTGTTTCCCAGGACGGCACCCGGGCCGCGGGGTCAGGAACCCTCTTAGGCTGACCTGGAAGAAGACCAGCATCCCAGACTCACCTGGAGCCCAGCCAGGTAGGTACGCCTTTCTCTCTTACACCTGGCTGCCTCTTTTGGGAGGTAGGGCCCCAGAGGAGTGGGGGCCTTCTGCAGCCTTAATATGGTAATATAATTGTAAAACCCGGGATAATCCTGTGACTCTTTTCTGCTATATGCAAGCAAGGGAGGTGTTAAACTCTATCATGGGGACATGTGTGAGGGGGCTCAGGGAGTGTACTTGGGGGGCAGAGAGGGCAAGCTCCCCTTGGAAGGACCCCTCCCACGTGGAAGGACCCCGGCCTGGAGGTAACCTCAGCCTGGGTACTGCATTTTATTTTTATTTATCATAAAAATATTCTGTATTTGCAAAACCATGACAATCACTTCAAGGTATTCGCAAGGACCAAAGCCGGTCCAAAATAAAATGCTATGTAATAAACAGCAGGGCCTCGCGTGCGGGAAAGGCGATTAAGAGCTGGGCACGCGTGCCAGGGACTGGCTAACCTGCCTCACATTTCTTCCACTCACAGTCATGGTTGAAAATAGGTCTCCCCTGGCAGCGGGGAAAGATGGCCGCTCCTGCCTCGGCGCAGTGAGAGCAGAGGAGGTGAACCAGTTAACCAGTTAGTAGTCTGTGCGGGGGGAGGCCGGCGCAGAGTGGGGTGAGGGTGCAGACCCCCTGGGGTTTACAGCTGGTTTAATTTTGTGCTCTTGGTGTCTCTGAGCATTGCTGTCTTTTCTCCATAGATGAGAGTGCAATCATCACATCCTCGTCACATGCTTAGCCCCGTGTGCCTGTTTGGGGATTCTGACAGCCTGTGACAGCTGCAGGGGGCCTGAAGCTTCATGAGCAAGCAGGAGTTGGGGTGCCTTGGGGAGAGAGGGGCTTCTGATGGGGAGCCCTGGTGCAGTGTGCTGCCCTGGCCCCGGGGGTGGGCTAGGAAGGACAAGAGCAGCAGGGCTGCCCCCCTGCTGTCGTGGAGCTTGCAGGTTAGAAACACCAGCGCCATTAGCCACAGCCCCTCTGAGATGGGATCGGGGAGGAAGCACAGCAGTTGTGTGTGTTGCACAGGCTCGAGCTGTCAGGGGACGCAGCAAGGGCCCGGCGCTCTGCCAGCAAGCCTGCCCGGCTGTTAACGCGTGCAAGCTGCCAGGGCCATTGCTCTAGAGGCCTGTGTCCCCTCTGCCGGGACCTATCCCATGTCACATTCCCCTCGAGTTCTCATTCCAGTCAGCTAATCCCCAAGAACAGGGGCCAGGGCATTAGCTTTCGGGTCCTCTTAAAGACCAAAAAGGAAAGCACTCCCCCATGGGTGCATTGCAGACACCCGCTGGGCGGGAGGGGTTTGGGGCTGTGTGGTGAAATCACAGCCCCAGGCACGCACCTGCTGGCACCCCATGTCACCGACAGGCGGCTTGGAGGCCCGGGGCTCCACTTTAGAGCATATAATATATATATATATATATATATATATATATATATATATATAAAAGATCTTTGCCATAAAATAAATCCCCTGTGTCTGCAGAACTCGATTTGGGCATATGTGCCTCCTCTCAATCCGTCAGCTAACATGCTTTTTTCTTTGTATTTGTAAAAACAGAAACAAAACCAAAAACCAAACCCTACAAGCAAACAAAACCCCACACAAAATGTTTATTTTAGGTATGCGAGAAATGCATCGATAATTAATGTATTCATTAGTAAAAGCCATACATAGCAGACAAAGCTGAAGCCATCTTTAGCCTTCCTCAGTCCCAGCCTCCCCTCATCCCCTGAATTAACTGCTATTCCTAGTTCCAGGTGTATGGTTCTCGGTATTCTGTGCATTTGCATATGCATTTAAATATATCTCTAAAATATACCACTCTGTTTACTTTTTACATAAACTACATCATAGTGTACATTTCCTTTTGCAGCAGCTTGTTTTTCTTCCCTCAAGAATCTGCTTGGAGATAATAAAGATCAACGCTATTCTTCGTAACAACCCTTCAGCATCCTGTAATCTGCACACCCTGGCGTTCATTTAACCACATCGGTGTGTCATGAAAGCCCTAGGTCCTCTGCCCCACTCGGGGTGGATAGTGGAGGCAGGTGTAAGTAATTGCTGAGATCTGGATTTGGGGAGTGGGCTCACGAGTGTTTATGACAATATTACAAATGAATATATGAGTGCATAAATTAGCAAAATAAAAGGGGACAGTTCTGGACCAATGATGAGACAGTGTTTATGAACAAAGGCTCATGATTAATCCAGTTCTGCACAAAATACTGAGGTCCATTAAAAGACAATAGGTCTCGGCTGTTTCATTCTTTTTAAGAGCTATTTAATATTCCGGCATATGTATGCACCAGTGTTGATTGTACCCTCCTCTGCTGCTAAAAATCCCAGCTGAAAGTGCTCTGAGGAGGGGGAGTATGTGCAGGCACAAGCTTTAAGTCTCAGTCGTCAGGGTGGGTCATAGGTTCATGAGCCTTCACTACATTATTTAAGAATATAAATAAAAATGAACACATAAAATCAAAGCGGTCCTTGCATAGATCAATGAAGAGGGCATGTCACAAATCAAGGTTTTAATTAATATGACTCTGTTCAACCCATGCCCGATAAAAAAGATCTAAGCTGTTTCCATCTTTTGTTATTACTAACAACACTGCAGCCAGCATTCCTGTAGCTAAATCTGTAAACGAGTACCTGACTATTCATGTTGGGCAGCTTCATGGAGGTGGGAGAGTGGGTTAAATGGTTTGTAAAAGTTTATTTTCATTGAGTGAGCTTTCTAAAATGGCATTTTGACTTTGTTACTGTCTTGCTTAAAATCCCTTCTCTGACTTCCTGGAGCTTCAGGGACATGGTCCAAAAAATAAAAAGCCTTAGCCTAGCATGCAAGACCCTTCGAGGTCTGGCTCTGCGCTCTCCAACCTTCTGCCCCCGCTCCCCACACCCCTGGCTGCCTCTCTTCCAGGCGGCGGGGGGCTCCCTGCTTTTTACGCTTTGGCGCCTGGCTGCGCCTTTTAGGCAGCTTCTCTTTGGCCTTCAAAAGCAGGCTTGAAATCTTCCTGATGGGGAACCTAAAGTTAGATGTGCCCCCCTCCCAAATACCTCATCCGAACGTCCACCAAAGCCCTGTACCTGGAATTGTGATGCTCAGTGCCCATTTTGCCTAGTTTTAAGAGGATGATTTGCATTTTTGTAGAATTGACAATACCGGGCCAAATGTTCATCGCCGCCTTTCTTTTGTCCCTCTCCAGAAGCCCCCGGCTTCTCCGTGTAGCCTGGACGCGACTCCCCCTAACTGACAACCTCCTCGTGCTCTTTCCTGCACTGATGGATGGTGCGAGAGGATCATGTCTGCTCCTCCGCGGCGCTGGGTGAGTCGCAGAGCGCCGTGAAAACACAAACACCCGTCTGGTCGCGGCCGGTCTAGCACCCCGCTGCCCTAAACCGCTCTCAGGGTCTCAGCGCCTGAGTTTTTGTGATGAATTCGGGCATAATTACAGCCTGGAAATGGCTGATTGCCTCGTTCACGGCTCACTCCTTGCCAGAGGCAAACGCAGGAAGAGGCACGTGATGGCTGGAGCGATGTGAGGGGCTCTGGGGAGAGGACAGGGCTGAGAGCGGGTGCTTCCCCCCTTTGGGACAGGAGTCGTGTTCTAGAAGGAGTGCAGCCTTTAGGGGAGAGGGGCGGCATTGTAAGAAGCCAGCTGCAGAGCAGGCACAGAGCTGTGTGTCCTTGGCAAATCCTCAAGTATTTCTGTGCCTTGGTTTCCTGATATTAAAAAGAAAAAAATCATAATGTCTCTCATACAGGACTATTGAGATCTCAAGGAGAAAATAGCGCAGATAAATCAGCCAGCACGGTAGCCCGCACATGGAACCCACAGAAATCGGTAGCTCCCCCATCTCACCCCACCTAATGCTGAAACCCCCGCCCCAGAGGAGACGGGCGGGGCGGCCGCTCCTTTCAGAGCAGGGAGACCAGAGCAAAACAACAAGGCCGGGAGGATGTGGGGGCAGGGATGAAGGCGCAGCTGGGCTCCCGCGCCCCACCCCAGCCCCCCTAGAGGACACTCGTGCCTCCTGCAACACCTGGGGCTGGGGAAAGGGCTGTCCCCGCCCGTATTAATTGGGTTCTCCTGAAAAGTTTGGCGAGAATTTATTTTATTTTTATATAAATACATATAAAAAGTCAGACTGCTCTTGAGGCAGATTTTTTAGGCTTCTATTTTATAGGGTTTGGCCAGGGTGGCTCGGAAGGAACAGTGGTTACCGTCTCCAGAGGTTAATAATTCCTGGAAAAACTTCTGGCTAAACCTGACTTCTCCTGCATTTCACAAAAAAATTCTCCCCGGGCCAGGCCCAGTCTAAATGAGCTTTTTGTGTGTAGCACGGTCTTACCTACCGAAAGTATGACTTGCATGTTGCCTGTCACACAAAAGTGAGCCTCCTCGGCCGCCACGCACAAAGGCTCCTCTCTCCTACATTTTTGATTTATTTACTCTGGTGCGTGAGCGGGGTCGGGCACACGCCTCGCACCGGGCTACTTCTCTGCGGCTATTTGCAGAGCCGCCCAGGTCTGTGCGATTTAACCCCGTGCTTCATGCCGAAAGCCCCTCTCCTGACTTCCCTGTGTGCGTGGGCTCAGTTTGTGCTTGGAGCCATAGGAACTACTAGTGGGAGGGGGAGAGAGCCCCTCCCTGCCATTGGGGCTGGAGGGTTTGCTGCCCTGTGGCCTCTGCCTCTGGTTGGGGATTTGAGGAGGTGAGATTTCACATCTGCGCCACAGCTCCTCCGAGCCCTGCCGCACCGCCAGCTCCCCCCAGCCAGAAATCTGTATTCACAGAATCTCACACGTGGGCGCCTTCTCGTTCCGCATCCTGCATAGCCCCCCCTTCCCCTGCAAGGGCTGCTGCGGGGAGAGCAACACGCATGTAAATGTCACTTTACCAAACATTTTCACATCAACAATTTCAAATCAATCCTTTAATAGGTTAAAACAACAGCAACAACAAAAACCAGCAAAACCCAAGGCTCCAAGAAAGCAAACAGTTTTGCCCAAAAGGCTCTCAGTGCCTAATTGCGCAGCTGGCAGTCTGTCTGTCTGTCAGCCCGGCTGCCGCCAAGCCAGCCCGCGCTCTCCACCTGCAACACGATGCTGCCCCCGCTCGGCGGGTCACAGCAGCCTGGCGACCCCAGGCTGACAGATGGGTTTGTCAGGGCCAGGGCAATTAGGCAGCAGGAGCCAGGGCTCTGTCCCAGAGAATGGCTGCCCCTCCTGAAATCTTTCTGCCCCACAGAGGTGCATCTCTGCCCCTGAGGATTAGCCAGGAGCCCAAGCCAGCCTCGCAGCCAGCCCGTGCTTGTGTGTGCGTGCTCTCGCGCGTACACACACACACCGCACACACACACACACATACACACACATGCTGAGTGCCTGTACTGGGAACAAAGACGAGAAAACACCTTTAGAAACTGCAGACCAGAGGCTTGTCTAGCAGAGGCCTCTGATAAAGGCCTGTCCACCCACAGTCCCTGGGAACTCAGCCCCCATCAGTGGGCCAGGAGAGGCAGTGCCTGCCTCCAGTGTGGGCTGCATTCATCACCAGACAGGCCCCAGCCCTATTGCTGGGCAAGGGGGGCTTCCCCAGCCCCTGGAGCATCAAAGTCACAGTCCAGCAGCTGGCCGAGTCCATGGCTGCTGCCCAGAACAGGGCACTGCTCTTCCCATGCCTGATCAGCCCCTCCACTTGCCAGAGCCCCTCCCTCCACGATTTCTACCCCCTTGCCAGACTGTTGCCCCAGAGAGGGCACAGGCTGGCCTTTCTGGGCCTGGGAGCTGGGGCAGGCCCTTGGCCACTTCAGTCGGCCCAGCCCTTAAGAGGGGAGTTGGCTGCAGGACAGCCCCCACCTCCTCGCACCTGCCCCGAGCACTCACCCCCATTCTCCTCTCCTCTCCCTTGTTGCCCCACTGGATCAGAGGTGCCCCACCAACTATCCGTGTGCCTTTGCCATTTAGCCCAGGGCAGGGTACTTGGGAAAGGTCACGCATCCTTGCCCTGACCCTGGCCTGCTCCTCTCCGGCCAGCCCCACTTGCTTGCTTGGGACTTAGCACTGTAGGAGCTTCTTAAAGGCCTAGACATGGCTGCCAGCCTGGGAAGGCAGCTGTGCTGCATCTTCCCCAGCCAGGTACCAGCCTGCCTCCCTCTGTTTGGATACCTCCTGTGACAGGGAGCTCCCTCTCTCCCCAAGCATCCTGCTCGAGGCTGTCACACTGAGCTGCTTTTCTGAGCCCTCCCCTGCCTTCTGCATCTGCCTGCGTGGCTCTGTGGCAGCCCCCTGCCCCCTCTGCCCTCAGATCTTTGCAGGCTGCAAGCTCATTTTCTTGTCAGTCCTCTCTTTTCTGTGCTCAAGAGTAAAACCCCCGTCGTCCATGGGAACAGGTTTGGGGGCCCTCTACACCTGTCCTTTGGGCCTGGGGTGGAGCCCTTTGCTCTGCTATTCTGCCAGAAGCCCAGGGGAGGGTGTGGTGCTTCCCCCCAGAGGCCAGCTGCTCCCTGCGTGAGTGTTAAGCGGCTTCCCAGCCCTCTTGGGTTTTTTACAGCCCCTTTTCCAGTTGCCAGGGAGAATGGTCTCTAAGCAAACCCCCTGCCTCTCTGTAGGAGCTGCTGGCCTCCCAGCCGGCCTCATCAGCCCCAGGCAGAGCAGGCAGCCGCAGCGGGGCTGGGGGCTGGGGGCTGGGGGCTCCCGAGCCAGACAGACTGCCTCGACTCCCCGCTCTCCCGCTGCGAGACCATGGCAATTCCCTTTACTTTTCAGTCTCAGCTTCTCCCCTGTGAAATGGAGATGAGAGTTTCTCCTCTGTCACCGGCTTGAAGTGAAGACTAAATGAGATAAGAGTAGCCCAGCACACATCAGACACTTCATAAATGCTTGTGGAGTATATGGTGGGACCCCGGGAGGGAGGGACGAATGTAACAAGTGTCTCAAGAGAGAAAATAGTCTGGCCTTTCAAGACCCTGCTCCGAATACAAACAGGAACCTCTCCTGGCAGAGTCCCCTCTGCCGGCTTAATCGCGCAAATCAAGTCAGCCGGAGGCAGCCCTGGCCTACGGTACTCGCAGTAGGTGCAGCAGGCGGCAGAAATGACATGCAGAGCCCACATCTGCATTTAATAGACCGAGAATTTGCATTGTATATAACAGCACGAGGGGTACAACATAAAGGCAAAAAGGAACATTTTCCCCTGTCACTTCCTTGAAGGCCAGCTTAGACAGGGAGGGGCCTGGGGAAGAGAGACCCATCAGGGTCCCGGCATCCCATAGACCATGGGGCACAGACATCCATCCATGCACTCACTCATTCCCCAGACCACCACAGTGCACCTACCTTCCCCGGGCCCAGGCCCAAGTGAGAAGCTGGGGATGAAGGGATGCCGGTCGGCTGCCTGACTGTCCTGGAGGTTCAGTCAGTCTGGTGGGGGAAACAAACAGGGAACAAGTCACTATAAATAAAGGTGATCAAGGGGGGAAGAAGACAGTTGAGATTCATGGAGCCCCTTCTAGGAGCCAACTCCTGAGCTGGGCTGTCTGCACAGGACTCACCCGAGCAGTAACCCTGAGCACTGGTCTTGTGATCCCCATTAGATTGATGTAGAAACTGAGGCACAAGAAGGTGAAGTCCCACACTCACCGTCTCTCAGCCGGTGTGAGGTCGGACCAGGATGGAACCTCAGGCTCTCCGAGGCTCCCCACCACACCCTGCTGCTGATGACTGCTCAGCTAGGCTGTGCTGAGTGCTGGGGGGTGTGGGTGGGCAGGGGATGGATTGATTAGTTATAAGCACCTCCCAGCAGTGCTTGAGATCCCAGCTCCTCTGTGGCCCAATCCGTTTGAAGGGCAGATTCAAAATTAGGTGGTAGCACCTATGGGCAGAGACTTATGAAAATGGCATTATTAACCTGACGTGGAGAGGGCCTTGCTTGTCTGCAAGCAGATTGCGGAGAGAGACGGAGGGGGCGGGGGTTTGTTTGTGTGGACAGTGAGTTAGAGAGGATGGACAACGTCCAGGGGCCTCCAGGGCTTCTGGATGGAGAAAACCAGATCTGGAGGGGTTGGGACTTGACAACCGGGAGGGGAAGAGGGTGCACGTTTTTCAGGGCAGTCCCCTCACTCAGGGAAAGGCCCCACGCTGGACCCCCTGGGGGAGGGTCCCCAGCCCTTGCTGTGACACAGACAGGGACTTCCAGCCTCCCTGCACCTCAGTTTCCCGTCAGTGAGCTAGAGATGGAAACCAAACGTCAGGGCAAGAACAGCCGGTGTTTGCAAGACCCTTCCGCCCACTCCCTCTCCCCCACCACCAGGATTACGGTTGCCAGACACCTGTCTGCTTGTCAGAGAAATATTCAACAGGAGGGCCCGGGATCCGCTCTTCGGGGAGGGAGAAGCGGGAGCCGTGGGTTGGGGGAGTGGAAAGGAGAGGCGCCCCCCACCCCAGGGCCAGCTGAGCAGAGTTCTGCAACGGGCGGGACTTGGGCCACCGAAGATTTTGTGCCAACTCACGGTGCGGTGGAATCAGACAGTCTGAGTCCTTCAGACACCAGCCAGGAGTCTGTGGCGCCCCCACGTGCCACAAGGGGGCTGCCTGGGCCACATTTTGGAGGTCGTAAAGTGAGGAGGGGGACGGCCAAGAGGGACGTGCGCTTTTGCCTTTGCCGCGGCGTTTTTCGTTGTGGGCGGCGGGGCGACCCCGGCCCCGGCCCCGGCCCGGGCGCGGCAGGGCAGGGCAGGGCAGGGCAGGGCAGGGCAGGGCAGGGCAGGGCAGAGCAGGGCAGGGCGCCGCGGGTCCCGGGCGCCCCTCCCGCGGCGCCCCTGCAATGCGGCAGGCTGCGGCTGTCCGGTGCTGTCCTGTCCGGCGCCGCTCCCCAAAGTGGGACCGCGAGAGCCGGGGAGCGAGCCTCGCCGTGGCCGGGCGCCCGCGAGCCGAGGGGCCGCGCGGGAAAGTG